>JADLZK010008766.1:600000-865402 GCA_015847255.1 Hyparrhenia diplandra | reverse complement strand
ACCAACACTACAAACATGAATGCTACATACAAAGAGTAGAACACCCGTGCAAGTGTGCTTAATGGAACTATCAATGAGAAAATTTCAACAAAAGGAAGTCTAATTTTCCTTTAGGACACAAGCATGACCATTTACTTCAAAATCAAAAAGTTTATTTGGTGGTATATATCCCGAGAATGGGAAAAATGCACGTCATTGAGCTACTTTAACAGCGACTTGCACCGCGAGCGAGCATTTCACTAAATAAACAAACAGGACAAAATGACATCATCTACTAATCTAATTGGAGTTAAGTTGTGACACACGTCCACCCAACAACAACAAACCTAGCATTCTAACGGTATAACAATATCATTAAGAACATTGGTGCCTTGATCTGCCACAAATCTGAGAGATTCACTAAAAGAAACACAAGTAGACATCCCTTACTATTCCAATTGGAATAGCGGCATTCTAAAGGTTTACGAGGGATATGTAAAGCACATTCACTTTAGCGGTGCCTTAACTAAATAAGCTGCTGATCACACCTATAGCTAAGAAATATGGGAAAAAAACAAATGTGTCATCATTTCTTGAACCAATTGACATGGAGTTGTCCAACACATGGACATGATGACCAACGGTTCACCCAATAACGATGATCATGGTGTTCCTAAATTTTACTGGGGGGATCTTTGCCGATTATATCGCACAACATCCTTTTTTTATTTAGGGTATTCAACTAGAGAGACCAATGCTATAAACAAGAAAATCACCTAAAAACAATTGAGCATTGTGCAAGCGCACTCAATGGAATTATCCATGAGAAAATTTCAACTAAGTGTAATTTGCGTTTAGCACAAAACATAACCGTTTTCTTCAACATCGGGCGGTTCATTTGGCGGCATATATCCAACGAAGCGGGGAAAAATGCATGCCATGCAACCCACAGCAAACTTTTTAGCGGCGACAGCGAGAGAATTCACCAAATAGACAAAATGGCATCATTTACTAATCTAGTAGGAGTCAAGTTGTGATGCACCGGGTGCACCCATAATAACAAGCTGGCATTCAAGTTGCAAAACCTGGTCCACCCAATAACAAAGAAGCGGGCATTCTAAAGGTTTGCGGGACATGTAAGCACATCCTTTGGGCACACCGGAGCCTTAACCAAATAAGATGTCGCGATTCTGAGAGATAATTAAAAGAAGACACTCAACTAGATGGAAATTCCCTCGAGGGGCTTAGGAAATACGGCATTTGTCGGGTGAAATCACGATTACATTACTTCCAAAATCACGGTATCATACTAAGACAAAGAAGAAAAATGCAAATGGCATTAGGGAAAGCAATAATACTGATAAAAAGTGGGACATCATACGGGTGAGTTGAGCGGCATACACGCGAGCGATAAAGCGGAAATTCTAGATGTACTATACCTAGGCTATAAGCGAGCGCAGGCACAAACCTAACACAAACAAATCATTATATCCCTTGAAACGGGATCTCGATCGGGGCGGGTAGGGATCTCTCACCTTGAAGAGCGAACACGGGAGGTCCGGCCCATGGCCTTGGCGGCTACAGCGAATAAAAGACCACCACACGCGAATCGGACAAACCCGCGGATGCACAAATGGACATGGAAACCCTCGGCAAAGAAAGCTTACACTTGGTGGGGTTGGTCGGCTCCCTCGAGTATTTCACGGAACGAAAACAAGGGCCGTCGCCGCGTCGGGGATTTGGGTAGGCGAGTGCAAATCCATGGATGCGGTAGCATGGAATATGCAAGAAGCGCATGGGTAAGGATGAGGGAGATCTCACCATGGTCGCAACCGAGTGGCGGCCCTCGGGAGGCTGTGTTGAGATGCTCCCTCACGGTGGCGGGTGGAAAAGAAGCGGTGTGGAAGGAGTGAGAGCTGTATATGAAGCCGCGGCAACTACGGGGGATACCCTAGCGGCCGTTATGGGCGAGCCGTCCGCCGTCACTATAGGCCCCACGTAAGTTCCGCACGTTCGTCAAGTTTTACGGACAATGCGGGTTGGGCGAATCGTCTCAAAAGAACACACAATATATGTGTGTCATGGTTAAATAGCATATTGTTGTATACTTGTCGTATATTTTGTCATTGTGGAGGTATATTATTTGATTTATACATTGGTTTTGGGTTCTCATTGTTAATGTTATTTTTTAATTTATATTCCATTGAGAGTTAGCGTGATTGGATGAGTATGATGGTTAGCTATGCATCCGGTTGTAACCCGTAAGCTATATTGTATTTTGCATTTGTTATTGAAATGGAACTTTAACAAAAGTATTTATTAAGTAGTCAAAAGTTCAACATGATGATATTTTATCACAAGGAGTTGTGAATAGGATTTTCTATTTTATGTTATTTATTTGATTTTCATATGTACCCATACAAAACATAGGAATAACTCTACATAGATTTGTTTATGATGATTTCAAAACAAATTGATTTTACTGTTATAATATTTTTCTAGGATTCACTTTGCAAATTAAACTTTTACCAAAATTATACGTAAAAAGAAAAAGTAGATAAGGGTAAATTGCGTCGGTCGAATTTGGCCCATTAAGACCTAATCGGTCCAGAGGTGGGCGGGGAGGCCGACCTAGACCGAACTTTGATTTCAAAAAAACTACGAGGGCTTTTATGCAATTTTTTCTATGAGAGGCTCACGAAATGCGTGCGATTTCATACAAGTTTGAGGGTTTTTCCGCAAAATGGTCGGGACTCGCTGATCCGGGCCGTCGCGTGCCTATGGCGTGGCTACTCTCCTCTTTTGTTGTAGCTTTTATTATATAGAAAATCATCAATTCTTGATTCCAAACAACTTATTCAATTATCACGGTTTGGGAAGAAGAGGTTAAACCATTGTGTAGCCTGCGACATTTATCTATAGCTGCTATAAAGCTAAAACCCAATATCCGAAATTCACGGCATATCCTTGTGCCAAGTCATCCGCTTCTCCTCTTGCCATAGCCCGTCATCCGGTAGTCCTCCTACCCTCCCCGACAATGAAGAGGCAAATGCATCATCAATTCCTTCGACATCACCTGATAACGCCACTTTCGGTCACGGATGCCAAAAGAAAAGGAGAATCCGCAACAATTAATCACATATCGCGCCACCTCCTCCTCTATACACCCACCAAACCCTTTTTTCAATAGATGATGGCCAAAACCTAATTCTCTAGCATATATTGTGCCATGTCATCCCCTTCTCCTCACCGCCGTAGCCAAGCCCGGATTCGATTACGCTCCCGCCCTCCTCCTAGCACGAACTAGTTAAGCGCGCGTCGCGTTTACTTTCACGATATAACTAAATTTTATATAAAAACACATAAATCTCATGATAAGATAACCATACTATAAAATTAAACAATGATACTAAAGTGACATTTAATTTAAATAAGTTTTGTGAAAGTAATACAATCAATCATGGATATATCGGAGGTTTTTAAACTCTATTTTATGGACTTCTTCATAATTCATCTAAGATAATATTATCAAGGACACTGTGTATGCATACTTCACCATTGGTCTTGTAAAATTAAATGGACTGTCCGGGCGACTTGGTGTGATGGAGCAACGAGTTCAAAATATGCAAAAAGTGCAGTTCGACAAACAAAAGATGGCTTGTCTCCAAATCAAGAGCATAGTTTTTTTCAAACATGTATCAAATCTCTTCATAGGTTTTCTCAAGATAGTATTTCACAAAAAAAAGTAGTAAGGTTCTTTGAATATAAATTATACAAATAAAATAGTTGCGGCTACAAATAGCATGTACGTCGGCTTTTCGCGAAACGTAGTTCCGCGAACAAGCGGCTCATTTAAATAAAAGACTACTTCATAGTGGATAACTACTTCCGCGAGCGAGGAGTCACAGTTTCCTTCCTAATTTTTATCGCAACAACCAACATGCGTAGTTAATTCCTGCCTTTATTGTGTGGTTAATTCCTTCCTTTATCGGGTAGGTCGCATAGGCGATTCGTTTCTTTTTCTCCCTTGAGGGTTCACATGGGGTGGCGGTTGGGCAAACTCAAAGCGAATGTCGCACCAAAAAAATGCCTCCTAAAGGAAAGAAACTGCTTCCTCTTAAACTTCGAATGGGAACATCTCATCGGATGGGCACATGGGTATTCGAGGAAGGAATACCCGCTTCCCGCTTGCTACCCTACCACGATTTCCACGATGATCATGGTGTTCCTAAAGTTTACGGGGGATCTTTGCGGTATGTAGCACAACATCCTGCTTTTTTATTTAGGGTATTCAACTACGAAAAACCAACACTACAAACATGAATGCTACATACAAAAGAGTAGAACAACGTGCAAGTGTGCTTAATGGAACTATCAATGAGAAAATTTCAACAAAGGAAGTCTAATTTTCCTTTAGCACACAAGCATAACCATTTACTTCAAAATCAAATAGTTCATTTGGCGTTATATATCCCACGAAGTGGGAAAATGCATGTCATTGAGCTACGGAACAGCTTGCACCGCGACAGCAGAGCATTTCACTAAATAAACAAACAGGGACAAAATGGCAACATCTACTAATCTAATTGGAGTTAAGTTGTGACACCGTCCACCCAACAACAACAAACCTGGCATTCTAAAGGTATAACAATATACGTAAGAACATTGGTGCCTTGATGCGCCACAAATACTGAGATTCACTAAAAGAAACACAAGTAGACATCCCTTACTATTCCAATTGGAATAACGGCATTCTAAAGGTTTACGGGATATGTAAGCACATTCACTTTAGCAGGTGCCTTAACTAAATAAGGCTGGCGATCACACCCTATAGCTAAGAAATATGGGAAAAAACAAATGTGTCATCATTTCTTGAACCAATTGACATGGAGTTGTCCAACACATGGACATGATGACCAACGGTTCACCCAATAACGATGATCATGGTGTTCCTAAATTTTACGGGGGATCTTTGCCCGATATATCGCACAACATCCTGCTTTTTTTATTTAGGGTATTCAACTAGAGACCAATGCTACAAACAAGAAAATCACCTAAAAACAATTGAGCAGCTTTAAGTAACTGCACTCAATGGAATTATCCATGAGAAAATTTCAACTAAGTGTAATTTGCGTTTAGCACAAAAAATATAACCGTTTTCTTCAACATCAGAGACGAGTTCATTTGGCGGCATATATCCAACGAAGCGAGGAAAATGCATGCCATGCAACCCGAACAACTTGCGGCAGCGGCCGAGAGAATTCACCAAATAGACAAAATGGCATCATTTACTAATCTAGTAGGAGTCAAGTTGTGATGCACGGTGCACCCAATAATAACAAAAGGCGGCATTCAAGTTGCAAAACACGGTCCACCCAATAACAAAGAAGCGAGGCATTCTAAAGGTTTGCGGGACATGTAAGCACATCCTTTTTGGCACACGGGCCTTAACCAAATAAGATGTCACGCGATTCTGAGAGATAATTAAAAGAAGACACTCAACTAGATGGAAATTCCTACGAGGGGCTTAGGAAATACAACATTTGTCGGAGTGAAATCCGCGATTACATTACTTCCAAAATCACGGTATCATACTAAGACAAAGAAGAAAAATGCAAATGGCATTAGGGAAAGCAATAATAAAATAAAAAAGTGGGACATCATACGGGTGAGTTGAGCGGCATACACTTTGCTTGAACGAGTAAAGCGGAAATTCTAGATGTACTATACCTAGGCTATAAGCGAACGCGGCACAAACCTAACACAAACAAATCATTATATCCCTTGAAACAGGATCTCGATCGGGAGGCGGTAGGGATCTCTCACCTTGAAGTGAACACGGAGGTCCGGCCCATGGCCTTGGCGGCTACAACAAATAAAAGAGAACCACACGCGAATCGGACAAACCCTTGCGGATGCACAAATGGACATGGAAACCCTCGGCAAAGAAGCTTACACTTGGTGGGGTTTGGTCGGCTCCCTCGAGTATTTCACACGGAACCCGAAAACAAGGGCGTCGCCGCACGTCGGGATTTGGGTAAGGGCGAGTGCAAATCCATGGATGCAGCGCATGGAATATGCAAGAAGCGCATGGGTAAGGATGAGGGAGATCTCACCATGGCTGCAACCGGCGAAATGGCGGCCTCGAGGCGTGTTGAGATGCTCCTACGGCGGGTGGAAAAAGAAGGGCTGTGGAAGGAGCGAGAGGCGTATATGAAGCACGGCAACTACGGGGGATACCTAGCGGCCGTTATGGGCCGAGCCGTCCGCGCGGTCACTATAGGCCGCGTAAGTTCCGTTAGTCAAGTTTTACCCGACACAATGCGAATTGGGCGAATCGTCTCAAAAGAACACACAATATATGTGTGTCATGGTTAAGTAGCATATTGTTGTATACTTGTCGTATATTTTGTCATTGTGGAGGTATATTATTTGATTTATACATTGGTTTGGGTTCTCATTGTTAATGTTATTTTTAATTTATATTCCATTGAGAGTTAGCGTGGCGTGGATGAGTATGATGGTTAGCTATGCATCGGTGTAACCGTCGCTATATTGTATTTTGCATTTGTTATTGACATGGAACTTTAACAAAAGTATTTATTAAGTAGTCAAAAGTTCAACATGATGATATTTTATCACAAGGAGTTGTGAATAGGATTTTCTATTTTATGTTATTTATTTGATTTTTCATATGTACCCATACAAAACATAGGAATAACTCTACATAGATTTGTTTATGATGATTTCAAAACAAATTGATTTTTTGTTATAATATTTTTCTAGGATTCACTTTGCAAATTAAACTTTTACCAAAATTATACGTAAAAAGAAAAAAAGTAGATAAGGGTAAATTCGTCGGTCGAATTTGGCCCAATAAGACCCTGTCGGTCCAGAGTGGGCGGGGAGGCCGACCTAGACCGAACTTTGATTTCAAAAAACTCACGAGGGCTTTTTATGCAATTTTTCTATGAGAGGCTGCGAAATGCGTGCCGGATTTCATACAAGTTTGAGGGTTTTTTCCGCAAAATGGTCGGGACTTCGCTGATCCGGGCCGTGCGTGCCTATGGCGTGGCTACTCTCCTCTTTTTGTTGTAGCTTTCGTATATAGAAAATCATCAATTCTTGATTCCAAACAACTTATTCAATTATACGTTTGGGAAGAAGAGGTTAAACCATTGTGTAGCCTCGACATTTATCTATAGCTGCTATAAAGCTAAAACCCAATATCCGAAATTCTGGCATATCCTTGTGCCAAGTCATCCCGCTTCTCCTCTTGCCATAGCCACGTCATCCGGTCGTCCTCCTACCCTCCTCGACAATGAAGAGGAAAATGCATCATCAATTCCTTTGACATCACCCGATCGCCACTTTCGATGCAGGATGCCAAAAGAAAAGGAGAATCCGCAACAATTAATCACATATCCGCCACCTCCTCCTCTATACACCCACCAAACCCTTTTTTCAATAGATGATGGCCAAAACCTAATTCTCTAGCATATATTGTGCCATGTCATCCCCTTCTCCTCACAGCCAGTAGCCAAGCCGTTCGATTACGCTCCCGCCCTCCTCCTAAGCACGAACTAGTTAAGCGCCCGTTGCGTTGCTACGGGATAACTAAATTTTATATAAAAACACATAAATCTCATGATAAGATAACCATACTATAAAATTAAACAATGATACTAAAGTGACATTTAATTTAAATAAGTTTTGTGAAAGTAATACAATCAATCATGGATATCGGAGGTTTTAAACTCTATTTTATGGACTTCTTCATAATTCATCTAAGATAATATTATCAAGGACCTGTGTATGCATACTTCACCATTGGTCTTGTAAAATTAAATGGACTGTCCTGGGACGACTTGGTGTGATGGAGCAAACGAGGATTCGATATGCAAAAGTCCGGTTCGACAAACAAAGATGGCTTGTCTCCAAATCAAGAGCATAGTTTTTTCAAACATGTATCAAATCTCTTCATAGGTTTTCTCCAAGATAGTATTTCACAAAAAAAGTAGTAAGGTTCTTTGAATATAAATTATACAAATAAAATAGTTGCAGCTACAATAGCATGTACGTCGGCTTTTCGCGAGCAACGAAGTTCCTGAGAACAAGCGGCTCATTTAAATAAAAGACTACTTCATAGTGGATAACTACTTCACGAACGAGGAGTCACGGTTTCCTTCCTAATTTTTATCGCAACAACCAACATGCGTGGTTAATTCCTGCCTTTATTGTGTGGTTAATTCCTTCCTTTATCGGGTAGGTCGCATAGACGATTCGTTTCTTTTTCTCCCTTGAGGTTCACATGGGGTGGCGGTTGGGCAAACTCAAAGCGAATGTCGCACCAAAAAATGCCTCCTAAAGGAAAGAAATTGCCTCTTAAACTTCGAATGGGAACATCTCATCGATGGGCACATGGGTATTCGAGGAAGGAATACCGCTTCCCAACTTGCTACCCTACCACGATTTCCACGATGATCATGGTGTTCCTAAAGTTTACGGGGATCTTTGCCCGGTATGTAGCACAACATCCTGCTTTTTTATTTAGGGTATTCAACTACGTAAACCAACACTACAAACATGAATGCTACATACAAAGAGTAGAACACTTTGTGCAAGTGTGCTTAATGGAACTATCAATGAGAAAATTTCAACAAAGAAAGTCTAATTTTCCTTTAGCACACAAGCATAACCATTTACTTCAAAATCAAATAGTTCATTTGGCGTTATATATCCCACGAAGTGGGAAAATGCATGTCATTGAGCTACGGAACAGCTTGCACCGCAGCAAAATGAGCATTTCACTAAATAAACAAACGAGGACAAAATGGCAACATCTACTAATCTAATTGGAGTTAAGTTGTGACACACGTCCACCCAACAACAACAAACCCGGCATTCTAAAGGTATAACAATATACGTAAGAACATTGGTGCCTTGATGCGCCACAAATCTGAGAGATTCACTAAAAGAAACACAAGTAGACATCCCTTACTATTCCAATTGGAATAAGCGGCATTCTAAAGGTTTACGAGGATATGTAAGCACATTCACTTTAGCGGTGCCTTAACTAAATAAGGCTGGCGATCACACCCTATAGCTAAGAAATATGGGAAAAAAACAAATGTGTCATCATTTCTTGAACCAATTGACATGGAGTTGTCAACACATGGACATGATGACCAACGGTTCACCCAATAACGATGATCATGGTGTTCCTAAATTTTTACGGGGATCTTTGCCCGTATATATCGCACAACATCACCTTTTTATTTAGGGTATTCAACTAGAGACCAATGCTACAAACAAGAAAATCACCTAAAACAATTGAGCAGCGTACAACTGCACTCAATGGAATTATCCATGAGAAAATTTCAACTAAGTGTAATTTGCGTTTAGCACAAAACATAACCGTTTTCTTCAACATCGGACAGTTCATTTGGCGGCATATATCCAACGAAGCGAGGAAAATGCATGCCATGCAACCTGAGAGCAACTTGCACGGCGGCGGCCAGAGAATTCACCAAATAGACAAAAATGGCATCATTTACTAATCTAGTAGGAGTCAAGTTGTGATGCACGTGCACCCAATAATAACAAGTCCGGGCATTCAAGTTGCAAAACCTGGTCCACCCAATAACAAAGAAGCGAGGCATTCTAAAGGTTTGCCGGGACATGTAAGCACATCCTTTTGGCACACAGGCCTTAACCAAATAAGATGTCCGCGATTCTGAGAGATAATTAAAAGAAGACACTCAACTAGATGGAAATTCCCTACGGGGGCTTAGGAAATACAACATTTGTCGGGTGAAATCACGATTACATTACTTCCAAAATCACGATATCATACTAAGACAAAGAAGAAAAATGCAAATGGCATTAGGGAAAGCAATAATACTTGAAAAAAAGTGGGACATCATACGGGTGAGTTGAGCGGCATACACTTTGCTTGAACGATGGCGGAAATTCTAGATGTACTATACCTAGGCTATAACCGAACGCGGCACAAACCTAACACAAACAAATCATTATATCCCTTGAAACAGGATCTCTCGATCGGGAGCGCGGTAGGGATCTCTCACCTTGAACTGAACACGGGAGGTCCCGGCCCATGGCCTTGGCGGCTACAACGAATAAAAGAGAACCACACGCGAATCGGACAAACCCTTGGATGCACAAATGGACATGGAAACCCTCGGCAAAGAAGCTTACACTTGGTGGGGTTGGTCGGCTCCCTCGAGTATTTCACCGGAACCCGGAAACAAGGGCCGTCTGCGTCGGGATTTGGGTAAGGGCGAGTGCAAATCCATGGATGCAACGCATGGAATATGCAAGAAGCGCATGGGTAAGGATGAGGGAGATCTCACCATGGTCGCAACCGGCGAAATTGGCGGCCTCGAGGCTGTGTTGAGATGCTCCTACGGCGCCGGCGGGTGGAAAAGAAGCGGTTGTGGAAGGGGCGAGGCTGTATATGAAGCATGGCAACTACGGGGATACCCTAGCGGCCGTTATGGGCGAGCCGTCCGCCGCGGTCACTATAGGCCCACGTAAGTTCACGCGTTCGTCAAGTTTTACCGGACAATGCCGAATTGGGCGAATCGTCTCAAAAGAACACACAATATATGTGTGTCATGGTTCATAGCATATTGTTGTATATACTTGTCGTATATTTTTGTCATTGTGGAGGTATATTATTTAATTTATACATTGGTTTTGGGTTCTCAATGTTAATGTTATTTTTAATTTATATTCCATTGAGAGTTAGCGTGATTGGATGAGTATGATGGTTAGCTATGCATCGGTGTAACCGTCGCTATATTGTATTTTGCATTTGTTATTGAAATGGAACTATAACAAAAGTATTTATTAAGTAGTCAAAAGTTCAACGTGATGATATTTTATCATAAGGAGTTGTGAATAGGATTTTCTATTTTATGTTATTTATTTGATTTTTCATATGTACCCATACAAAACATAGGAATAACTCTACATAGATTTGTTTATGATGATTTCAAAACAAATTGATTTTCTGTTATAATATTTTTTCTAGGATTCACATTGCAATTTAAACTTTTACCAAAATTATCCGTAAAAAAAAAAAAGAGTAGATAAGGGTAAATTGCGTCGGTCGAATTTGGCCCATTAAGACCTAATCAGTCCGAGTGGGCGGGGAGGCCGACCTAGACCGAACTTTGATTTCAAAAACTCGAGGGCTTTTATGCAATTTTTTACGTGAGGCTCAAATGCGTGCGGATTTCATATAAGTTTGAGGGTTTTTTTGCAAAATGGTGGGACTTCGCTGATCCGGGCCGTGCGTGCCTATGACGTGGCTACTTGATAGGGTCCGGCCCGATCTTCCGTGAGGTGCGTGGTAAATCGATTGGTGGAGAACTTCGGCGTTGAATCAATCCGGCTTGAATCAATCACAAACTCGACCACGCAACGCTACTACACCACGCTCCAATGGTTATCAACCAAGCACGACTTGATTGACCTCGCCAAGAAGGCTTTCCCCGCCAAATAATCGAGAACACAAGCAAGAACGATTAAGAACGCAAATCTGAATATTGCAAATATGAATGACGAACAGAATTGATTGGTGTTCGAGTTCGGTTCACAAAAGCGACTAATCGCCACGCAGGTGTGGAGAACAAGAACATGGGCCCCGGATTACTGTCATGTCGGAATAATCTTCACGAAAGTACAATGAATCAATCAAGTTTCTCGATGGAAAACTCAAACTAAACAAAAACCCGAGTGTCTAGCAGCGGCGGCGCTGTGTTTATAGTCTAAGACACGACCTAGGGTTGAGGGCGCCAGGGGTTGGGCGTCCACAACTTGGGCTTAAGGCCCGACACGATACATGACCAAATTGGCCCAAAACAGGTGACGCAGCACCTTTCTGTGGTCACACAGAATGGTCCACGAGGCATCTGGAGCTGGGACCAGATCCAAAACGGCGGCGTCGTGCGTCCCCTTTCCATAGAGTCCAAGATCGCCCGTTTCGATATCGTATGAGGGAGTTACGACCGAAACAATGACGACGCGTATGCGCTGCATCCGAGGGTGACGTGGAAACGGAGTTGAGACGAATTGCAGCTTGGGGAAGACCGTGGCGTAGAGGCGTGTCCAGCGTGGCGATGTCCTCATCATCCTCCCTTCTTGAATTGGAGTCGCCCTCAACTCCATCTTGGCGATGTCCCCATCATCCCCTCCTTCTAGAATTGGAGTCGCCCCCGACTCCATCCCATCATGAACGAACTCCCGCAAAATGTTAGTGACAGCAGGGCAATGCACAAGACATAAAAGGTTGAGAGAACATAGTATAACATGGTGCATCAGGATTATCACATAACTCAGCAGTAGCAGAAGTTGTTGCAAGAAAAGCACCCCCATTTAACCGAATCCCATTATTGGTAGCAACGTCTATTGGAGGTTTATTTTTAATCTCTTGAGCATGTTTAACAATATCCGTAGGAGACAAAGGCAGCAATGTAATTTTCTTGTCCTTATGCATAAAAGTGTATGTATTAGTTCTACCATGGTGTGAAGTATCATTATCAAATTCCCATGGACGACCCAATAAAATAGAACAAGCTTGCATAGGTACAACATCAAAATTAGCAGTATCATGATAAGAGCCTGTGAAAAAGCTAATGCGTGCTGATTTGGTTACCTTAGTCTTACCACTATTGTTGAACCATTGAAGTTTGTATGGATAAGAGTGTTGACGTGTGGGTAAACCAAGCTTCTCGACCAAATCTTCACTCACCAAGTTGTTGCAACTCCCGCTATCAATGATGGTGAGAACACGACAACCCCCGCACAACAAGATACATGTGGAACAAATTGTTGCGCTTGGATCTTCTTGTCTTCCTCTTGTGCCAAACGAGAACTCAAGACACGCTTTGCACAAGTAGGTTAGGATAGCCCGCGGTGGCAGCGACGGAGTCAATGGCGATAGCCGCGCCTTGCTCAGCATCATCCGAATCTGCATGAATGTTAGCAGCAAGAGCTAAATCATCTTCAACATCACTAGTACTTACATATCCATCCTCGGTAGCAATGAAAGCGCGTTTGTTTGGGGCATTCTCGTGCAATATGGCCCATGCCATGGTAGCGGTGGCAAGTGATTTTGGAGCTCGAGGAGGGGGCGCTAGTAGAAGCACACGTAGTGACACCTTTCTTCTAAGTGGGTTATGCAAAACAATAGATTTGTTTACCTCCTAAGAAGGTGCAGGCGGAGGCATCAATGTAGCAATGGGAACTTTGGCGTCTCATGTGGAACGTTGTCGATGAGAGTATCTCCCCATCGTTGGACCTGAAAAGATTGTTGTTGATGGCGGCCCCCATCTTTGCACGTTCTACCTTAAGAGCAAGATGATACAATCGAAAAATGTAGTCCAATCTTTATAATCAAGAATATCTTGGAGTTCACGATTTAAACCACCAAAGAATCGAGAACAAGTCCGGATATTATTTTCTTGGACACCACAACGTGCCAAACCAATAAGCAAAGTTTGATAGTATTGTTCGACACTCTTATCACCTTGTTTTAAAGTTTGCGGTTTCAAAAGTAAATCACGTTGGTAATAAGGAGGAACAAAGCGAGATTTCATGCGCCGCTTTAAATCATTCCAAGTGTGAGGTATAGGAGCAAAGATACGTAACATCGCCAGGATTACAAAGATCATGCCACCAAAATAAAGCAAATTCAATAAATTAAGCTAGTAGCAAGCCCTCTCTATGCTCCTCGGGAACTCTATGAGATGAAAACTTTTGATCAACAGCAATTTCCCAATTTAAATAGACCTCAGGATCAGCATTACCAGCAAATTCAGGCAAGGAGAATTTAACCTTACTAAAAGGATCATTATTATTACCTCGGTTCTACGATTACCTCCCATACCACGGCGATTCACGATGAAGACGATCCACATCACGATCAAAAGCGGCGTCATCTTCAAGATCGACATCATCATCAAGTTCACATCATCGTCCAAGATCACCAAGGTCATCCTCATTAGGATGTGGACGCTCAGGTCCACGGCGTTGCTCAACATGTTCAATCCGAGTCATCAGAGTGTTAAAGTTGCGTTGCATCTCACGGAATTGCCGCGTGTCATGTGCGTGCGTTGATCGGCAATGAGTGTGGTCGGCTTCGGCCTTGGACACACACTCATTGAAGTCCGTTGGAGAGCTTTGGTTCACCCGGCACTCGACATGGTTAGTAAACAGCAAGAGACAACAACAAAGTATTATCCCTAACAACTAACACGACCGGAAAGTGGTGAAAGTGGTGGTATAAGTGGAATACAATATCAAAACGTCTTACCACGTCTTGCAAGTATTCTTACCAAAGCCACACACAGGTGGTACAATAAGTCGGCGGGGCTTGTGGTGTAAAGGTTGCGAGAGGAACTGTCTTGTGAGAAGAAATTTTGTGGAGCTATAGGAAGGCACACAATATGACGGCAAAGGATTAGCAAATAGCGAAATCGGTTAGCAAGTGTTCAATCTGGATCCAAAGTACAAGTCACAAATCTTTGGCTAAGACGTGCCTAGGCGTAAGCGCAACAAGATGAAACAACTGAACGATGGAAAACAAAGAAGATAGAACAAGCGCACACAAAGAAGGCGCTATTTCGTCTTTTTTCTCGGATTTTTGGCGTCCCCGGTATATCACAAAAATTTTTTATTTTTCTATTATTTTTTTGATATTTTTCCTGGAACAAGGATCACCAAAAAATGAAAATCACAAGAAGAATCACCGAGAAACGAGAGGTGATATGCAGCTGAGAAAATCAACAAGATCTCCTCGAAAAGCGTGCAAAACTCTTGACAATTTTTTTTCTTTATCTTCCCGAATTTTTTTGGCACTTTTCCCGAACCCAATAGGACTTTGTTGTGGCAAGCGAATCAAAAGTTGTGGCCGTTTTACCGAAGGTACCTCAAAATATGGTGTTCAAAAATTCGAAAAGCACCTAATCGGTGTGGCTTAGGGCAAAGGTGAATCTCCCCAAAACCCCAACACCGAACACACGATGAATCTCCCCGTCAAGAAGAGCAATAGGTATCGCGCCCGGATGATGTAAGGAGGGCTGCGGTGCAAAGTAAATTGTGGCGGTTGGCAACCTAACTAGGGTTTCGCTTGTGGTGAGATCACACAAGGGTTACAATTTTCACATGAGTCTATGATCCCCTTGTTTTCTTCCACAATGTCCTTGCCATCTTGCTTTTTTTTTTGAAATCACGCAAAAGGTTAGTTGGAGCAAGAGATACAATAATGGACTGATCCTCTAAATTATTCACCTCATCATATGAATTCAAGATAGGAGGTGGGGTTTCACGCGATAAGAAGTTTCATATCATTCCAAGTTTGAGGTTTGTCCGAAGGATTTAAAGAATCCCACCAAGATAAAGCATAATGTCGTAAAACACTAGCTGCATTTTTTACCTTCCTTCTTGGACACATAAAAAAGCGAGTAGCAAATATGTTATCTATAGCAATTTCCCCTTTCGAAGTACTCATCAAGACCCACACCATCATAAGCTCAAGGATATGAACACATCATTATTAGAAGGCAACAAAAGACAACACAAAAGTATTATCCCTAACAACTAATAGAGATGGCGAAAGTGGTGGTGGTAGTGGAATCTGATGTCGTAAATGTCTTACAATGTGTTGCAAGTATTCTTACCAAAGCCAAACAGGTGGTACAATCAGGTGGGCTTGTGTGGTGTAAAAGTTGCGAGAGGAACCTTTGCTGACTGAAGTAATATGTGGAGCTATGGGAAGGCAAAATATACTAGCAAGGAATAGCAATAATTTAATTCAGAAATTGCAAGATTGAAAAGTAGTCCCAAGCTAGTCTATGTCGCCGGCCTAAACTTGTCCTGGACCTAGTTCAAGCAAGTAACAATACAACTCAAAGAAGATGACTCAAAGGATGCAAGCACTTCTGAATTTTTTTTGAATTTTTTTTTTTCTTTCCTCTTTTTTTTGGTGCGGCTCTTCTATGTTGCACCTCTTTGCCTTTTTTCTCCTTTTTGTTTTTTTTATTAATAGCAGAAAGTGCCGCAACACATGCTCTTCAAATACAATATAATTGGATATAGGACTGGAGTGCTAGGATAGAGTAGTACGATGTCCCGCTTAAAATTGCTATCAAAGTCCAACCGTATGTGCTAAGAAGAAACAAAATTGGACTTGATTTTCTATAAATAGGGAAATCTGAAAACCTTCCTATTTCTTATCTGTTCTCACGTGGCGTGATTGAGCTTTCTCTCTTTATACTAGAAACTTACGTAAGGAATCAGAAAGAAATAAATGTTACTCCTTTTTAATTCTATTTCCTTCTTGTGATCTCCCATTTATCAAATTCTATCTCACTCTCTCACTCATTTTTTTTTTTTTTTTTGCAGCAAGCACTACAATGTCTTGTTGTTTTTTGTTGTTTGAAACAAGGATGGATACTAGAAATCAAGGCGATGAACAAGATCTAGACAAACGAACACTAACACAAATAGGGACGACAATTCAATAAAGCAAACTGAAATTAAAGATATTGCAATGGCACAAAAGGGCGATAGGACAACGGAAATTGAAATATTTTCAGGCTTTTGTGGACTGTAGGTAATGAACAAATATGAATCTAAGGGCAAACGAGATAATACCTCGCGGTAAACCTGGAGCTTTGGTACCAATTGATAAGATATGGCCCGATCTTCCGGTGAGGTACGGGATAAATTCGATTGGGTGGAGAACTCGACGTTGACGATCCGGCCCCGAATCAACACAATTCGACCCCGCAACCGCTACACCACTGCTCCAATGGTTATCAACCAAGCACGACTTGATTGACCTTGCCAAGAAGGCTTTTCCTCGCACGCGAATCGAAGAACACAAGCAAGAACAGTAAACAAGCAATCTGAATATTGCAAATATGAATTGACGAACTAAGATAATGGTGTCCAAGTTCGGATCACAAAAGGACTAATCGCCACAGTGTGAAGAACAAGAACGAAGGCCTTGGATCAATGTAAGCGGAATAATCTTCACGGTTTACAAATGAATCAATCAAAGTTTCTCTTTGGAAAACTTGAACTAAACAAAACCCAAGTTGTATTGGGGGCTTCGAGCCTTATGTAAGTGCGATGAAGAGAAAATACTACGCCATGCGTGAACAAAGGAACTAAAAATGGGAAATGCTAGGACATCCACTAGATGTGAAAAACGCATGCTAACTAGTGTCCACTTTGGAGTTTGGGTTTGAATTTGGAGCTGCGCATTGAAAGGCCTTCTTCTTGTCTCTCGCTATTAAAAGGAGTGGCCCAAATGTGAGGTTGCATGTGGCCTTGGCGACCCAATTCTTGAATTCATTTCGATTGCATGAAGCGTCCGGTGTAAGGCATCACCGCTTTTAGCAAAAAGGAATGTCCACTTTCGAATTCATCGGTTTGCTCTTGGCTTTAAATAGCGGGAGTGTTGGCGTGTCCAAATGCGTGGCGATGTCCTCATCAACGCCCAACACCACCACAATACCGCGGAATGGGATGGCCTGCTTGTGGGCAATCACATCCTCAAGGTACCTTTTGGCCTTGGTGAGTGACATCTTCCGAGGGCAAAAGTCGCCTCACGGGTGTTCTCGCAAGCATGACAGAATATTAACACAAAAATATGCCTACATCATATTAAGTAGCAAATAATGTCAAAGAATCGAACAATATTGTGTGCCAACATAATGATTGGACACAAAAATTATCACAACCATTCCATTATTACATCCTAGCTAAGAAAGAGGTGAAAAAAACAAATGTACCATCATTTATTGAACCAATTGATATAGAGTTCTCCAACACATGGACATGACCAACGGTTCACCCAATAACGATGATCATGGTGTTCCTATCTACGGGGATACTTGCCAAAGATATAGCACAACATCCTGCTTTTTCTTTTTAGGGCATTCAACTAGAGACCAACAACACAAACAGAATGTCACCTACAAACAATAGAGCACCGTAAAACCAGCTGATTAATGGAACTATCAATGACAAAGTTTTAACAAATCAAGTCTAACTTTCCTTTAGCGACAAGATAACCCGGTTACTTCAATATCATACAGTTCACTTGGTAGCAGATATCCCACGTAAGTGAGAAAATGCAAGCCATTTGACCACGTAACGAGAATTCACCGGTGCCCAACGACCTCTCAAATCTGCCATCACCGCCCTAACTGATTGGGGCGCCCCAAGCATGCAAATGAACATCCCTAAAGCCTCCTTCGAGGTCGATTTAGTTGTACCCCTCAAACCATAATCGCCGACCAGCCGCGCATGCAGTCTATGAAACATCTCTCGCTCATTCTAAACATGGTATAACATGATTTACTATTCTCGCAACTTGGCTTCTACCCAATCCAAACCACTAACTTTTGGTACCCCACAAGGTGCTCTACTCAAATGCTTTCTAGCATGCTCAGCAAATGCATACATACCCATGAAGATGGACTCCTCTTCTTCATCATCTTCATCGCCATCCATGCAATACTCAATGAGAGTGATGAGGTCGCCGCCATTGACTTCACCGCTTTCTACTAAATTAGAAATAGCGGATCGCAACGCGATGAGGCCATCATCCCCAACCTCACCGACGTCACCCCCATCAATAGTTGTTTCCTCGCCCATTATCAACATCATCCTCGAAAACACAAACACAAACAAACAATTTGTTCAAATTAATTGCATATGTACACAATATTTAATTTCTTGGCAATATAAACACCTTTGAAAACAACTTGCAGTTGCGAGAAATGGTTAGATCACACTTAGCTGAAAAACAATCATTTACTAATGGGTTGGACCGGTAGGGACACTGGTCCACCAAAGAACAACGGCCGGGCATTGTAAAGGCTTACCAATATATGTATGCACTCTTGTTGGGTGAATGTTCACCAACACGATATTGATGAAGATATGGTTTACAAGATGGCCATTCATCATGTTCTTTAGCGAGATGGGGTCGGGGGTATTTATAGGCCCCCGACTTAAATAATTGCAAAAATACTTCAAGATCCTAAGTGGGTTTCTATGAGGCAAAACATCCTAGCGAAGATGTCCCCCTTGACTTCGCAAATGTTTTCTTTTCCCTTTTGCTTCCTCAACGATATCTCCCATCGTTCGAATCGAGGATGGCTTCGCGGTAGTCGATATAACAATCTTCGCTTGATTCTTCCGATCTTGTTTCCTCTGTTTTCATTCCTCTTGTTCGGCCGCTGGCCAAGTCCCTCAAGGAGTCACTTTTTTTGTCCCCGTCGCCAAAAGCGTATCTTTCGATATCCCGAAATTGTCAAAGTCCGGGGCAAAGTTTGAGATAGAAATCAAAGTTAGATCCCAACAAAGAGCCCCGTGGGCGAAGGCCGACTTCAAAGGCATGATACCCACGAACCATAAGTTTTTCCCAAAACTTTGTCTTCGAACCAAAACGCCGTCCCGTGCTTTGAAGTTGGGCTTTCTCGCCTTTACGCTTGTTTGTTGTTTTTTTGTTTTTTTAACGGCTAGTTTGATCGCTTTGACCAAGATGTCTATAAATAGCGGAGCAACCCCCTCGCTTTTCTCCATCTTTTTGAAGAGGGGCCACCTTTTGAAATTTTTTCCCGGCGACGCTGAAGCTTTTTTTTCGAGACGAATCTCTTGGCGAAGTCAAATCTTTCGCGAGGCTTTGATTTGGTTTCCCTCGCAACTTTTTAGGTTGGATACTTTTCATCCGAGATCCGGTAATTTCCGGTTTTTTCTTTGTGAATTTTAATTACACACACATTTTTTTTTTTGTTTTATTGTTAGTTGGGAATGGCGCTTGTCGAAGACATCCCGGGTCGACTCGAGGGATCGATGAAGAGACTAGTACACAACATGAAAATTGAGACGAAGGACTTTCGATGTCTCGCTGGCCCGAAGTCCGATCTTCTACCGTATGACCGGATCTCAATGTCCTTTGGTTTAAGCAAGATGAGTGATGAGGATTTGAAGGAAATGGTTAAGGACGGGATTCTCCCCTAGAAGGACAATATAGGCCACGGACCCTACGAAAAAGTTCAAGCCCGAAATGACGAATGTGTGGTTTTTAAAGATCTTTTACGGTGGGTCTTACGATGCCTCCTCGTAACTTTCTTGAGGAAGTTTTCAAAAATTCAACATTGAGATGCATCATTTGACTCCTAACGCTATAGTTAAGCCGTCGCTTTTTCTATGGGTCAAAAGGCGGAGTCAAAATGTTGTTCCCCGACATTGATGCCTTCGCCGTTGTATGAGCCGCACACTCAATTTAAAAACAAAGAAGATTGATCAACGAACGGTGAAGCCGTACTTTGGGTGTCAGAGCTTCAAGACCGCCAGGGTCAAAAGCAAATTTCCCCTGCCGCTAAGAATAAGTGGGTCGACGGTTGGACTAATTACTGGTTCTACCATAAGGTTCCGCTGGTTGAAGAGAATGAGGTAAAAAGGGATTGTCAAAGCTTATCCCTTGACTTCGCGGATGCATCGAGAACGTTTCGAAAGTGCAAGCCCAACTCCGCAAAGTCAAAGTCCCGCCTCTCAGTGTTTGAAGGCTTTTAAGAGAGTTATTTCTCAGCAATCAACCAGAGACCTTGTGGAGGAGTATCTTGCGGCTGGTATCTGGCCACTGAGGGCTGGTTGGGACTTTCTTCGATATCACACGAAGAAGATAAGGGGCAAGGATTATATTTTTCCTCGATAGAGAGACACCGTGAAGCCTTCGCGTTCAAAAATGAAGAAGAGTTTGTTGCCGATGTCGAGAGTAGAGCAAAGGGAGTTGTTTGGCAAGTATCTTTTAACCGAAAGGAATAACATGGATGAGATCATCGGTAAAGATTATGTTAGGCTGAATCGAATTTTTGATTTGGCTAACATAACTTATAAGATTCGACCCTCCCCGCTTATGCTCGCAAGAGGGAGAAGAAAGACAAGGTTGAGGCCGGGTAAGGATCCAAGAGAAAGAGGGACACAAATACGAAGTCGCTCTTCCACAAATAAGACTTCTACTAAAGCCGTAACACCAAAGCCTCGTAAAAAGAAGTTGAAGAAGACCGCTGAAGATTTGTCGCTACCGGCCGATCTTTCTCGATAGTGACGCCGACGTTCGATCCTGATGGATCGGTTTGGTACTTCTCTTTGGAGTTTGGAGGTGAGGGAAATGTGCAATGTTTTTGCTTCTACCGGTTTGACTCGATCTGGTTAACTCCGCGGCAAGTTACTTACAAGATTTTGATCTTCGCAAAACTTGGGGCTTCGGGTGTTGCCGGTGAAGATGATACCGCCGCCGCTTCGCTATGGAAGCCTCACCTACCGGTAATTTGCAACTCCCTTCTCTCCCTAGACTTAGGGATCCAACTCCCGGACTTTCCTATGAATTTAGTTGGTAGCACTACGCTTTGAGTGATGAGCACAACAATAGTTCTATTTTAGCCAAGTTAGCCAAAGATATTCATGTACGCCACTTGTTAGTGAATCCGTAAAGGCCTTCCATGGAGCCGGGAAGTTTTTGAAATAAATGAAGATGCCGACTTGTCACCTAGTTTATCCGCTGGCTTCGCTTACAACCTTCTAAGGTTCCTGTGGTTGCCGAGAAGATCAAGCTCATGTCGAAGCCATTACGGTATATATTTCTTTCCTCTCTTTATTTTTATTGTTTTTATTGTTGTAGTTTGCCAGTACCTTGTCTTACTTCCCCATTTTTTCCTCTAGCGAAATCTTCGAAGGAAAGGGCAGAAGAAGCTATTGAAGCTTTGAAAGAGAAATTGAAGAGGAAGGGGACCCGGACTAAAGGTGTCTCTTTCGATGATTTGTCCGACATTGAGGATGAGGATGCCGAGATTGACCCGTGGGCCGCTTTGTCCGAATCTTTGGTGAATGTTGAGGCACGTGAGAGGATTCCCCGCCCCTTGAAAGGTGGCAAAAAGTTTGTAAGTGGTTCTCGACTTCGATATGATTATGCTTTTTATTGAGAAATTACGTTCTCTTGATAAAAATTTTTATTTTTTTTCCTAGCGCAATTTTTTCCTCGATGCCGCAACTTCCTCAAAAGAGAGGACCATTGACGTTGGTGCCATGAAAGATGTGGTCGGAGATCATCCGACCTCGCGGTGGCTACCGATGCCACGAGCTTACCACCGGCCATATCAAAATCTATTGACAACACTCTAAAGTTTTGCTTTGAGAGTGGTGTCAATTTAGATGCTTATAAATTTGCTCTGAGTCGGAGTGGATAAGCTTCGCGTGCTTCCGGGTTAAAGACCGAGAAGCAATTAGCTAAATGTATTGATGATGCCTTCACGGTCCCCGATGTGCCGGCCGAAGCTTTTGAAAGATGAACCCGTTGGAGTTAGCGAGATCTTTGGGATTAATTTGATGTATAAGGTAAGAATATTTTGTTTGTGTTTTTTTGGCGGTTTAATTGTTTACAACTTGTTTTTGACTTTTTGTGTTTCTTTTGTGCGAGGGTGCTCTTGTGAACCGCGGGCTCGTAAAAATCCCTTGAGGATAGTGCAGCTGCCTTCGCTGTTTCGCGAAAAATCCTTGCTTGATGAAATTGAATCTTTGAAATTGCAAAATAGCGGCCTAAGGAGAAAGAAAGGGGTGATGCTTGTTGATGAATGGCACAAGTTGGATAGGTCAGTATCATGGAGCCTCTCGATACTATCAACGAGAAGGATCAAGAGCTCAAGGCAAATAAGACAACTATTGAAAATCTTAAGAGAGAAAAAGCTTCTCTGAAAAAGAAGAAATCGAGACTCGACGACCTCATGCTACGAAGGTTCAACAGACTGGAGCTTTGTAAACAAGCTTATGAGAAGTGGGGGGCAATGCCTCAAGATGCTTGTTGGGACTTGGGAGAATATGACCCGCTTCTTCGCTTGGTTGTGCAGTAGTATGAGGATCTTGGTGTCATGATTCAAGCCGCCGCCGATACAAGTGTCATGTATTCTACCCGGCCCCTTTTGCATCTTATGAAGGAAGCCAAAGATCCCTTGTACGACACCTTCGCAAATGAGAATTTTAAGTTTCCAGGGATGCCGCCGCAAGATTTTCCCCGCATTACGCTTGCTTTGTCGAAATTTTTGAACAATACCGTGCAACCGTGGGCTAGAACATTGCCTTGAGAAAGTGAAGGAGAAATTGAGAAGGGTAAGACATTTCTTTTTCCCTTATTGTTTTGTTTGCTCTTCTTTTTTTTTGTGTTGTTTTACAAGTTTTCTCGACTTTGCCTTTTAACAATTTTGAACTTGATATATTACAGGAGGAGGAGAGGGTTTAGAAGGTTGAAGGAAGAGGAAGAGAGGATTGCTCGCGGCCGAGGAGAAAGAGAGGAATGAGAAGGAGAAAAATAATGTTAGTGAGCGTAGAGGCTAGGGAAAGAGATTCTTAATATTATCGAGGAGAGAAACATTTGTTTGTTTTGTTGTAAATGTTTGTTAAGTTAAATGTTTATGCGTGATTGTTGTGACTTGCGGTTAACTATTATTGCGATGTTCTCGATGTTTGATCTTGGTTTTTGTGGTGGTTTTTGACCTTGATTATCTTGCGCAGTGTTTCCTTTACGCCAAGCCCTCGCCGAAGATATTGTTGTCGCGATGCCCCTTATGATTGCGTAAGGGTGACTTTGTTTTTGAAGCTTCGAGTTTTTCGAGGCTTCTAGGAGTGCAAATGTTGATGAATTTGTGGATAAGTGCCTTGGGGGCCTAGGACGAAAGATTCCTATAGGATGCCTAGGGTTGTTGATTTTAGCAACGCTGGCGGGTGTGAGTTTGGATTTGTTCACTTGTTTTGTTTGATTTTGTATATTGTCCGCTCTTTTGTTGATATACTTTAAGTTATTCATTGCGCCTTTCTTGTTCGAGCGTATCTCCCATTTTATTTTTGGGGATAGTTTGCAAGATACGGGCGGATAAGATAATGCTTCTAAGTTGTTGAAGAAATTTTGAGCGAGGCAAAGAATTAGTGTTGCTTCAAGATTATTGAATGTTTGTATTTTTGTATCCATGTTGTATGTAACTTTGAGTAATTGTATGGCATGATGTTATGTACTTATGTATTTTATGTAATGAACTATTATCTCTTACTTCATTGAAGCCGTGTTTTTTGAGTTTGAGTCTATTATTATTTTTTTTAAGGTTTGAATAGAAATTGTATTCCCTACTTTTTTTGGCGGCGGGGAGCGAAGACTTCGATTTGAAGCCAAAAATTTCTCCTTAGAGAATAAAAACGCCGCCCCTTCTTTTTTTTGGCGGCAGGAGCGAAGACTTCATTTGAATCCAAAAATTTCTCCTTATAGAATAAAAACGTCGCCCCTTTTTTTTTTTTGGCGTA
The DNA here is from genome assembly GCA_015847255.1 of Hyparrhenia diplandra. Lineage (NCBI taxonomy): Eukaryota > Viridiplantae > Streptophyta > Magnoliopsida > Poales > Poaceae > Hyparrhenia > Hyparrhenia diplandra. The sequence continues at coordinate 841,030 of JADLZK010008766.1, read as the reverse complement.
GGAGCGAAGACTTCGATTTGAAGCCAAATATTTCTCCTTAAAAAAACGCCGTCCCTTCTTTTTGCCAAGTAGGAGCGAAGACTTCGATTTGAAGCCAAATATTTCTCCTTAGAGAATAAAAACGCCGTCCCCTTCTGTTTTTTATGAAGTAGGAGCCGGGGTAAGACTTCGATTTGAAGCCAAATTTTTCTCCTTAGAGAATAAAAAACGCCGCCCCTTCTTTTTGTGAAGTAGGAGCGAAGACTTCGATTTGAAGCCAAATATTTCTCCTTAGAGAATAAAAACGCCGCCCCTTCTTTTTTGGTAAGTAGGAGCGAAGACTTCGATTTGAAGCCAAAATTTTCTCCTTAGAGAATTTCCCCGTAGGTAATAATTTGAGTTTTGTACTTAAATTATACCTACTTGTTTAGCTTGTTTCTTTTAAAAATTTCCTTAGCCGATATTGAAGCTGCTTTTGCTTTTCGCTTTGTGAAAAACCGAGAAAAAAAGGTAAACAATGCAAGAGTTTTGGGGAAACTACTTTCTCATTTATATTTGACATGAGAATGTACAATGGAGTCTCGCCTAAAAAACCACTCACCCCGCGAAGGGCTTCCCCCGAGTGGAAAAAAGAGTGCAAAATCTTGATTGAAAGAAAAAAATGCTTCTAAGAAATTGAAACTAACTTGCTTATTTACAAAATTTGAAAAGGAAAAAGCTTCTAAGGATAATACTTGTGAAGGTCCTTGATGTTCCATGTATGGGTCAATTCTTCTCCTTTCGTGTTCTCCAGTGATAGGATCCTTGCCTCGCTTGACTTCGCTATGATGAAAGGTCCTTCCCATTTTTGTTGAATTTTTCCCACGTTGTCTTCATTTCTTTTCCTTTTAAGCACCAAGTCTCCCTGTCCGCAGTCTCTTTTTCACTACTTTCTTGTTGTACCACTTGCTTGTTTCTTCTTGGTATTTTCTCGAGATTCATCACAGCTTGGTTTCTTTCTTCTTCGAGCAAGTCTTTTTGCTTGTCTTTTTGGTCTTCTTTCGCAGTGATTTGGACACCCGCTCTTGGACCTTCGAATTGTATTTCTTCCGAGTCATTGCTTCGTCGCCATATAGTAATTTGAATGGTGTAAACTTCGTTGATCTTGTTGTAGTTGTGTTGTGACTCCAAACAATTCTAGGTAGCTCTTCAACCCATTTTCCTTTTGGCAAATCCCTACTAGATTCTTTGAAATTCCGACACATATGATACCATTTGCTCTTTTTCGACCGCCCCATTGATCGCTGGTATTTGACTAACGCGAAGCAAAGTTGGATTCCCATACTTTCACAATAGCTTCAAATCTTCGCTACCACAAATTGAGTGCCGTTATCCGTAGTTATGTGTCTTGGGACTCGACCGCAGATTATGTTCGCCAAAGAAACTTCTTCACCGTTGTGGATGACATATTTGTGATGGGCTTCGCTTCTATCCATTTTGTAAAATATTCAACCGCGACCACCGCTGCATTGGTAATTGCCTTGTGCTGGTGGAAGTTTGCCAATTATGTCTATTCCCCATCTTGCTAATGGCCAAGTGGGTTCAATATGCCGAATTGGATTTGCCGGGCGCTTGACTTGTTTGCCGAGATTTGGCAGTTGTGACAAGTTTTGACTATTTCTTTGCCGTCTTTTTGAGCAGCTTGGCCAATAAAAATCCTTTGTCCGAATGCTTTTCCTGCTATGGCTCTAGGGCCGCATGATTTCCACATACCCATTTGTGGAATTTCTTTTGTAACAAATTTTTGCCTTCTTCGCTGAGATGCATTTGAGTAAAGGTTCACAAATGCCATGTTTGAAAAGTTGATTGTCAATGAGCTTGTAATTTCTTGTCTTGTGCTTCATTCTACTTCTTCAAATTTCGCCGCACATAAAAAATCCCTCTCAAGAAGGCTATTATCTCTCGATCTCCGCCTTCGCTCAATGATGTGGATGTATTTTTGGTTCTTCAATTTTTGCTTTTATTGAAGATTCTGTTAGCACTTGGTAAAACACATCCGAGGTAGCTTTTACTTTTTGGGTCGCCGCTTTGCGATTTCACCTTCTTCATTGTTTGTTCTTGAGATGCTTCGCATCGTGAATCCTTTGAAGTGTTTTTCTTGATCTCTTACACTTTGCGTATTTTGCTAGCTCGATCTTTTGCTTTTAATTTTTCTCGACGTGTCCCGCCACCACTTGAGAATCTGCTTTTATCGATTCTTTGTATGCCCATTGCTCGCTTTATGAGCCCCAGCCAGCATCGCTTCATATTCTCGCGATATTGTTGGTGGATCGAAATTCAAGTCTTGTCGCATACTTCATTTTGATGCCATTTGGCTAAGTGATTATTGCCGCTACACCAGCCCCGCGGAGCCCCATGCACCATCGCAATTCATTGTCCATTCTTGGCGTGACAAGGTCCATTCTTGATGATTCTTTTGATCTTCACTAGATGTTGCCGGTGCCCAATCTGAGATGAAATCAAGCAGTACTTGTGATTTTATTGCTGTTCTTTTTTCGAATTGATGAAGTATTGCGAGATTTCTACGCCCATTTCCCAAGCCTTCCCCAAGATTTGCAGCTTTGTAGTACATCTTTGAGTGGTTGGTTTGTTGGAATTTTTACTTTGTGAGCCAAGAAGTAGTGCTTCAATTTTCTTGTTGCCATGAGTACTGCATATGCTATCTTTTTCAATCTCCGAGTAAAATATTTTTGACCCTGAGAGGGCTTCGGAGACAAAATAGATTGGTTCTTGCTTCTTCGTGGTCTTTCTTTCTGCACTTGCACTGCGCGCTTTTATCGCTTTATCGATGCCGAAATGTATAAGAGTAGTTCTTGATCAACATTTGGTGTTGTTAATGTTGAGGGGCTTGCAAGGTGTTTCTTTATTTCTTCAAAAGCGCTTCGCCGTTCTTCTCCCCATGTGAAATTTGACTTCGCCCCTTTGAGTGCTTGAAAGATTGGAAAGCTTTTTTCTCGCCGATTTTGACATGAATTGCTCAAATAAGCCAACCTCGCCTCAACTTTTGTATGTCTTTAACGCTTTTTCGACCTGGGTTTGCATGATTGCTTTTATCTTTTCTGGGTTTGGGTCAATGCCTTTTGTTGAGACTATGCATCCAAGAATTTTGCCTTTTTGTAATTCAAGGTGCATTTCGTGGATTGAGCTTGAGATTTGCTTTTTCTTAAATTTTCAAATGTCTCGCTTCGTGGTCTTTGAGGTGGTCTTCACGTTTTTTGCTTTTACTATTATGTCGTCGACATATGCCAGCAGATTGTCTCCGATTTGATCTTTGAGGACCACCGATGTCATTCTAATGAAGCTTGAACTCGCTAAGTTGAAGCCCCTCCGCCATTCTTTTTGGAAATAGTAAGTTCCAAATGGCGTGATGAAACTTGTCTTTTTCTTCATCTTCTTTTTTTCATATAGATTTGATGATACCCCTCGAGAAGCAGCCGAGAAAACTTAGCATTTCACTTCCTAACGCTTGATCGACCAATGTGTCAATTCTAGGAAGAGGGAAATTGTCTTTCGAAAGCCTTATTGAGGTCCGTGGAAGTCTATGCACATTCTCCATTTTCCATTGCTTTTCTTTACCATCACAATGTTTGCCAGCCCATGTTGTAAATTGACTTCTTTATAACTTTACCGTAACTTTTGTTTTTTTGGCTTGATATTGGGATTGATATTTAGCCGATGCTCAATGATATCTCTCGGCCGACTCCTTCTAAGTCCTTTTGTCGACTGCTTTAAGACGCCTTGATTGCTTCTTAAGAAATTTGTGAGTTGTTCTTCTTCTTCTTTTGTTAGATTGAGCTAATGATGACTTTTTTTGTCTGTCACCATTGGGTCTAACAGGACTTCCTTGGTTTCTTCCTTGGAGCATGTCTTCGCTTTTTTTTAGACTTCGTGATTTTCTCGCTTCGCCTTCGACTTCGATTTCTTCTATGTTCAGCACATTTCTTTGAGCTGGAGTTGAGTCTTTTTTCTATGCTTCTTGCTTCGTTTGATTGCCGTGAATTGATATTGGCCCATTGATTGCTGGGACTTTCATGCATAGATAAGAGTAGTTGATCACAACTTCAAAAATATTTAGACTCCCCTCTCCCAAAGATTGCGTTGTATGGCTATGCATCTCGACCACATCAAATGCCACTTGTTCTGTTCTTGCGTTGTTTTGTGTCTTGAATGATACTGGTAGTACAATTCTTCCAATTGAGTTGATCCTTTTGCCCCCGGCCGATTAGTGGATATTCTCGCTTCTCCCCAAGTTTTGTCTTTTTGATTCCCATGGCATCAAGTGTTGATGCGAAGAGTATGTCACGAGCTTCCTCCGTCCACTAAGATTTTGGTGACATCCCATCCGGCCAATGTTTGCTTTATTACCATAGCGCCCATGTGTGGATAATCTTTGAGTTTCATGTCTTGCTCGTGAATATGATTGGTTGATGAGACCATCTTGTCTTCTTTGTATGGTCCTTCCATTGTTATTGCATTGACTCTTCGGAAGTAATTTCTTCTTTCATTGTTTGTTGCATGCTCAATGCCGTTACCTCCGCAAATGGTCATTATTCGCCCTCGCTTGTCGTTGAAATGGCCGGAGAACCATTGTTTTGCATGTTTGAGTTGTTGTTTGCCACCGAGGCTTCTCGCTATGGGTTTGTGTTTGTGCCCATTGTGGTGGTGCCATTGCCAACAGCTTGACAATTGTATATCGGAGGTGGTCCCGTAGTGCTTGTTGATGGTAGTTTGGATCGGCATGCTTGATTATGCGCGGTGCTTGCTTGTGACAAGAGGTTTATTGATCGCTGATTTTCTCGCCGACTTGTTCTCTTGTTGCACTTGCTCTATGCTTTTCTTCACCATTGGGCACATTTTTGATGTGTGACCAGCCCCTTTTGCCATGAATGATGCAAGACATTTCTTCAAATCTCAAGATTCTTCTTTTCCCCAAATCTCGATTGAAACCTCCTCTTTGGTTATTGCTGAAATTTCATTGTTGTATAGGCTTCACCGGTTGTTTTGTCCTTGATATTGTCTCCCGCTTTGTTCGTTGTTGATTTGGTTCACGCCAAGTGGTGGCCGGTATTGATGATAATATGGTCTTCGCCAAAAGTTCTGTGGGTTTGAATTGGTTGTTTGTCTTCGCTTTTTTTTTTCGTAGCGTTTTCTTCTTCGATCTTCTTTTCTCAGTAGTCGCTATCCGATCTTGCATATTTTTGGAATTCTTCATACAATTGAGCGACGGTTGTTGGTCTTTCTCTCTTTAGGTGCGATGACAACCGCCCGGCCTCGAAGGCCTCTCGATCGCCGCAATGATGACAACTTCGCCCCGATACTTCCGGATTTGGGTTTTCATTTGAATGAATCTTTTGTAATATTGGATTATTGGCTCCTTTGGGTATTGCTTGATGTCGAACAAGTCATCACTTGTTAGTCCCGTATGTTTAAATCCTTGGAAGTCAATTAAATGTGGTTGTTCGAAGTTGCTCCCAACTTTTTAGGGATCTTGGTTTGAGCGAGGCGCACCACTTTTTGGGCCGGACCTTTCATTGCCATTATAAGTGCCTTTGCTAATGTTTTGTCGCCTCCCCACCTGATTCAACGCCCGAAGCTCATCGTGAATTTTCTTGGGTCCGCCAAACCTTCGTATGTTGGTATGACGTTGAACTTGAACCCTTTAGGCCATTTTGCCGCTTGCGTGTCTATTGACAACCGAGATTCGATCAATTGTGGTTATTGCTTTTTCATTGCTCTGACTTGTTTTGGCTTCGCCTGTTATCATGACTTCGCGGTCTTGATTGTTGAGTTCTTCATTTAATCTTTGTAGCTCGCTTCGGCTTCATTGATTCTCTCAAGGTGCAGTTTTTTTCTTGTTGTTCCGCTTTGCATGCCTTAAGTTCTTTTTGTCTTTTGATTAGCTCTTCTTCTAACTCTTGTAGCTTTTTGCTTCTTCGCTCGTCTTTGTTTGAAATGACTTCTTTCGACGTCTCCGCTTTGCTCTTGGTGCTTCATTTTTTGTTGTTGCCTCTTCCGTGATAATTGCCGCCTTGTTCTTGGGGTCTTCCCATGATTTCTTGATGGCCGTGGGATAGATCGTTGCTCACACGCACGGTGGGTGCCAAGATGTTGGGTGAATGTTCAGCTCAACACGATATTGATGAAGATATGGTTTACAAGATGGCCATTCATCATGTTCTTTATAGATGGGGTCGGGGGTATTTATAGGCCCCCGACTTCGTGAATCGGTGCAAAAATACTTCAAGATCCTAAGTGGGTTTCTATGAGGCAAACATCCTAGCGAAGATGTCCCCCTTGACTTCGCTGCTGTTTTTCTTCCTGTTTGCTTCCTCAACGATATCTCCCATCGCTCCGAATCGGTGGGATGGCTTCGCAAATGAGTCGATATAACAATCTTCACTTGATTCTTCCGATCTTGTTTCCTCTCGCTTTCATTCCTCTTGTTCGGGTCGCTGCCAAGTCCCTCGCGGAGTCACTTTTTTGTCCCCTCGTGGTCACTGTATCTTTCGATATCCTCGAAATTGTCAAAGTCCGGGGCGAAAAGTTTGAGATAGAAATCAAAGTTAGATCCCAACAACTCTTTTGGCACCGTGTGCCTTAAACTAAGCAAGACTATAGAGATTCACTAAAAGAAGAAACAAAACCGTACATCGCTTAGTAATCTAATTGGAATCAAGTTGTGAAACCTCGGTCCACAATAACAATGAAGCTAACATCTAAATATTTATCAAGATACATAATCACATTCTTTTTGGCACCGGTGCCTTAACCAAACAAGCCGATGATCACACCCAAAGAAATATGTGAAAAATCAAATGTGTCATCATTTACTGAACCAAATGACATTGAGTTGTCCAACACATGGACATGACCAACGGTTCACCCAATAACGATGATCATGGTTTTCCTAAAGTTTACGGGGGATATCGCCGTATGTAGCACGGTAATCCTCGCTTTTTTTCTTTAGGTATTCAACTACGTAAAACCAACACTACAAACATGAATGCTACATACAAAGAGTAGAACACCTGCAAGTGTGCTTAATGGAACTATCAATGAGAAAATTTCAACAAAGGAAGTCTAATTTTCCTTTTTAGGACACAAGCATGACCATTTACTTCAAAATCAAAAAGTTTATTTGGCGTATATATCCCACGTATGGAAAATGCACGCCATTGAGCTACGGAACAGCTTGCACCGCAGCAGAATGTAGCATTTCACTAAATAAACAATCGTGACAAAATGGCATCATCTACTAACCTAATTGAGTTAAGTTGTGACACACGCCCACCCAACAACAACAAACCCTAGCATTCTAACCTATAACAATATAATGAAGAACATTGGTGTCTTGATCCGCCACAAATACGTAGATTCACTAAAAGAAACACAAGTAGACATCCCTTACTATTCCAATTGGAATAACCGGCATTCTAAAGGTTTACCAGATATGTAAGCACATTCACTTTAGCAGCTTGCCTTAACTAAATAAGCTGCTGATCACACCCTATAGCTAAGAAATATGGGGAAAAACAAATGTGTCATCATTTACTCGAACCAATTGACATGGAGTTGTCCAACACATGGACATGATGACCAACGGTTCACCCAATAACGATGATCATGGTGTTCCTAAATTTTACGGGGATACCGCCAAGATATCGCACAACATCCTCGCTTTTTATTTAGGTATTCAACTAGAGAGACCAATGCTACAAACAAGAAAATCACCTAAAAAACAATTGAGCATTGTGCAACTACACTCAATGGAATTATCCATGAGAAAATTTCAACTAAGTGTAATTTGCGCTTAGCACAAAACATAACCGCTTTTCTTCAACATCGCATAGCTTCATTTGGCAAAGATATATCCAACGTATAGAAAAATGCATGCCATGCAACCACAGAGCAACTTGCACGGCAGCAGCAGAGAATTCACCAAATAGACAAAATGGCATCATTTACTAATCTAGTAGGAGTCAAGTTGTGATGCCTCGGTGCACCCAATAATAACAAGTCGGGTATTCAAGTTGCAAAACCTGGTCCACCCAATAACAAAGAAGCGCATTCTAAAGGTTTGCCAGATATGTAAGCACATCCTTTTGGCACCCGAGCCTTAACCAAATAAGATGTCGCAGCTTCTGGCGAGATAATTAAAAGAAGACACTCAACTAGATGGAAATTCCCTACAGGGGGCTTAGGAAATACAAAGATTTGTCGTGAAATCACAAGACATTACTTCCAAAATCACAAAGATCATACTAAGACAAAGAAGAAAAAAAATGCAAATGGCATTAGGGAAAGCAATAATAATAAGAAAAAAAGTGGGACATCATACGTGAGTTGAACGGCATACACCGCTTGAACAAAGACAAATGAAATTTAGATGTACTATACCTAGGCTATAACCGAACGCAAAGACAAACCTAACACAAACAAATCATTATATCCCTTTGAAACAGATCTCGATCGGGAGGCGTGTAGGGATCTCTCACCTTGAAGTGAACACGAGGTCCCGCCCATGGCCTTGGCGGCTACAACGAATAAAAGAGAACCACACGCGAATCGACAAACCCGCAGATGCACAAATGGACATGGAAACCCTCGCAAAGAAGCTTACACTTGGTGGGGTTGGTTGGCTCCCTCGAGTATTTCACATGGAACCGTAAAACAAGGGCCGCCGCACGCCAAGAGTTGGGTAAGGGCGAAAGTGCAAATCCATGGATGCGCCGCATGGAATATGCAAGAAGCGCATGGGTAAGGACGAGGGAGATCTCACCATGGCTGCAACCGGGCGAAATGCCGGGCGGCCTCGAGGTCAGGTTGAGATGCTCTCTAGCGGCGGCGGGTGGAAAAGAAGCGGCCGGGAAGGAGCGAGAGCTTTATATGAAGCATGGAAACTACGGGGGAAACCCTAGCGGCTTCGTTATGGGCCGAGCCGTCCGCGGTCACTATAGGCCCAATGAAGTTCACGTTCATCAAGTTTTACCCCTGACAATGCCCGAATTGGGCCAATCGTCTCAAAAGAAGACACAATATATGTGTGTCATGGTTCGTAGCATATTGTTGTATACTTGTCGTATATTTTGTCATTGTGGAGGTATATTATTTAATTTATACATTGGTTTGGGTTCTCAATGTTAATGTTATTTTTAATTTATATTCCATTGAGAGTTAGCGTGATTGGATGAGTATGATGGTTAGCTATGCATCTAATCGTAACCGCCGCTATATTGTATTTTGCATTTGTTATTGAAATGGAACTATAACAAAAGTATTTATTAAGTAGTCAAAAGTTCAACATGATGATATTTTATCACAAGGAGTTGTGAATAGGATTTTCTATTTTATGTTATTTATTTGATTTTTCATATGTACCCATACAAAACATAGGAATAACTCTACATAGATTTGTTTATGATGATTTCAAAACAAATTGATTTTCTATTATAATATTTTTTCTAGGATTCACTTTGCAAATTAAACTTTTACCAAAATTATACGTAAAAGAAAAAAAGAGTAGATAAGGGTAAATTGCGTCGGTCGAATTTGGCCCATTAAGACCTAATCACCCGAAAGTGGGCGGGAGGCCATCCTAGACCTAACTTTGATTTGAAAAAAACTCGAGGGCTTTTATGCAATTTATTCTATGAGAGGCTCAAATACGTGCCGCATTTCATACAAGTTTGAGGGGTTTTTTTTTTTTCAAAATGGCCGACTCACCGATCCAGCCGCGGCGTGCTCTATGACGTGGCTACTCTCCTCTTTTGTTGTAGCTTTCGGTATATAGAAAATTATCAATTCTTGATTCCAAACAACTTATTCAATTATACGCTTTGGGAAGAAGAGGTTAAACCATTGTGTAGCCTCGACATTTATCTATAGCCGCTATAACCTAAAACCCAATATCCGAAATTTCTCGCATATCCTTGTGCCAAGTCATCCGCTTCTCCTCTTGCCATAGCCACGCCATCCTGGCCGTCCCTCCTACCCTCCTCCCGACAATGAAGAGGCAAATGCATCATCAATTCCTTCGACATCACCCGACGCCACTCAAGACAGATGCCAAAAGAAAAGGAGAATCCGCAACAATTAATCACACATCCGCCACCTCCTCCTCTATACACCTACCAAACCCTTTTTTCAATAGATGATGGCCAAAACCTAATTCTCTAGCATATATTGTGCCATGTCATCCCCTTCTCCTCCTCGTCGTAGCCAAGCCGTCCGATTCCCCTCCCCCCCCCTCCTCCTAAGCACGAACTAACTAAAGTTACCGCGCGCTGCTACGGGATAACTAAATTTTATATAAAAAACACATAAATCGCATGATAAGATAACCATACTATAAAATTAAACAATGATACTAAAGTGACATTTAATTTAAATAAGTTTTGTGAAAGTAATACAATCAATCATGGATATCGGAGGTTTTAAACTCTATTTTATGGACTTCTTCATAATTCATCTAAGATAATATTATCAAGGACTCGTGTATGCATACTTCGCCATTGGTCTTGTAAAATTAAATGGACTGTCCCGGACGACTTGGTGTGATGGAGCAAATGAGATTCAAGATGCAAAAGTCCGGTTCGACAAACTAAGATGGCTTGTCTCGAAATCAAGAGCATAGTTTTTTTCAAACATGTATCAAATCTCTTCATAGGTTTTCTCAAGATAGTATTTCACAAAAAAAAGTAGTAAGGTTCTTTGAATATAAATTATACAAATAAAATAGTTGCAGTTCTACAATAGCATGTACGCCGGCTTTTCGCAGAAACGTAGTTCACGTAGAACAAGCGGCTCATTTAAATAAAAGACTACTTCATAGTGGATAACTACTTCCGTAACGTAGAGTCACGCTTCCTAATTATTCATCTCTTTATAACTATGTTCGATTATTGATTATTCATCTCTTTATAATTATGTTTTATTTAATTTTGCATTTTTACTAATTATGTACATCTAATTACAGGTCATTAAAAAAGATGCCTCGAACGCAATGTCCTCAAGAAAATAACCAGGTTGGGCAGGAAATTCAGAAGTGTATCCGAAGCTAGGGCAAGGGCAAGACGAAGCGGGAGCGCCGAGCCACCACCACCGCCACGGGGTAGGGGCAAAGCGCCGTCAGGCACCCCCGACACCGTCGCCACCACCAAAGGGTGCAGGAGGAGGAGGAGGAGGAGGAGGAGGAGGAGGAGGCGAAGGACGCGACCTCTCGGCGTCGAAGACGCCCCGACCCCTCGCGTCGCACCACGAGGGGACTAGCCAGGGTACGGGAGGGGGTTCCTCGGGAGGGGGTTCCTCTTCCTCCCGGTCGAGGCGGTCTACTTGCGAGGCCCCTCCGCACTCCCCGGATCGTCAGCTTCGGTGAGGAGCGTAAAAACCGACCATAAGACCATCACAACCAAGGTAATTTACTTTACACTTTTAGCACTACTTTCTTATTTTTCGTGTTTCACAATCGTAATAGGAACTAATAGTTATTCTTAATCATTTGGGCGGGGTTTTGTTGTCACCGCGAACTCGGTTGAAGGACGCCTTCCCTCCAAAGATTCTTGGTGTTCCGTGAGGAAGCACTACCCGCCTTGTTAAAATCGACGACGAAGAGTATCCCGTCACGCCGTTCCACCAAAGACGCGGACTTTCTCGGACAACTATGATGCGGATGGCATGAAATATCCCAACAAGGCTATTCGTGTGGTCAAAGAGTTTTGGGTAAGTTTATGTCGCGACCGCATAAATACATCGCCCCAAATTCTAATGTTAGAAATAATGACTTATTACATTGCTTCTATGTGCGTAAAATACTTCAAGTGCGAGGAGGGATACGAGGCCGAGGCGGAGGAAGTGGCTCTAAACGCCCTGTTTCAAGCATGTGGCGCATATGTGGTACGAGGCACGTGGCACACCGCCGTGGCGTGGTGCCGCTAAAAGGAGAACGAGAAGGCTCCAAAAGCACCTAATGGAAAACGCTGAATCCGATTGTTGACACTTGTTATCATATAAAATTTTTAATTAATTAAACATGAGAAAGGGGTATAAATAATAATAATAACTTAGAATAGGGTGTCACTAATATATTTCCATCGCTTTTGGTAAAGTTGTGATTTGCGTGGACTTAACGTAAAAACAATAGAGATGACGTGGCATACGACCAACGAACGCAACGCAATCCAACTCGAAACAAGTCTAGAAGGCTTCGGATTAATCCCGACGTGGACCAAACTTGACAATCGAAGAAAACATCATCTAGAAGACTCCGTAAGCCACGACGCGACGACGCGACCCGCAGGGAGGCGCCCCCGGGCCGATCGCCCAATAATGGGGCCGATCGGCCCCCCCGGCTACGCAGCCCGGCCTCGAACGTTCTTCCACCGCCTCTAAGACGCAATCTAAACCGGTTGTTTAATGTCGGTTTGATCCGATGGCGACGGTAGAAGTGCGGGGATGATTCAAGGATTAATACCACATCGCCTCGATGAAGATGAAGAGACCGATGAAGACCCATATATAAAGACCCCCTAGACCCCCCTTTCCGATCATCAAGTTCTCAAACAAAGTTATTTATATTTAAAATCAAAGTCATATCCCACGCTGTAGAAACATCGCTTTCGGAAGAGTAGCAATCAAGATTAGAACTAGTAGGAAGGGAGAAATCCGCTCCGGATCGTTGAGGCCGGCTCAAGATCAGGCCTCGTTCTTGTAAGTTCTTCATTGTAAGTAGTCTTCAAGTTCCGCATTAACGTTCTTAATATGAATATCTTGATCATGTTTATATTCGAGATTATTTGTTCTAGTATTTACTTTAATTACACATTTAGCATAGTTGAATTATCAAGTTATGTTCATGCATGGATTCATATAGCGCTCATCTATTGATATCATGGGTGAGTGGTAGAGATGATGTAATCGTGGTGATTAGATCTTATTTACCGCGTTTGCACCCTATGTGCCGGGTCGTGTGGTAGATCGTGGTGGTGACAAAGACCATTGAGTCCTTTGCAATCCATCCCCCCTCGTATGTAGGCCTAGCGGATGTTATTATTCGGGTTGTTCTAAGTTTCGGCCTTAGTCTTCACGGATTCGTCCTCATGTTTGGATTTAATTAGTCTTTCTTCAATGATTGTTAGATGTATTGCATAATTGAGTAGGTCCTAACATATAGTTTAGAGTTATATATTGGAGTTTCTAATGCTAGCTAGCCTATGAATTGCTATCGTCCATTGTTGGACACTTTCTCGCCTACTTAATATGACTTTGGTTAAATCTGTTTATCTAGAACTTTATCATTATCTTTATCGTGAACTTTGATCCTTGTTTAAGTAAATGATAAGATTAACACCGATGCCTTGCACATGAGAGATGATTAGAGATGATTAGAGATAGTTAATATATTTAGCACCTATGCATAGTTAATTCATGATAGAAGACTTCTTTCCTCGTGGTAGAATATAAATTCAACACCTGGTTCTACTCCCGGTTAAAATGCTACAATGGTATATATTCATATCCGTGCGCTTTCTGCGATACCCGCTTATAATTGTTTATTTACTTATTAAGAAGTTATCAAGGCATAGTACGAATATTTTATTCCTTGCATATTAGTAGTTTAACTATAGGGATGACAACCTTTTTCGGATATGCTATGAACTCCGCAATGAATATTTCTCTTAGTTTTATCTCGAAGCAACATCTGATATTCTTTTTAATGCCATTACTAGTTAGTGACATTAGAAATACCAACACCGACCAAAGAACAATACATGGAGGTAAATTATATTGAATGTTCATACTAAGTTTAATTATGCTTAATGTGATTTTTATAATCTGTGTTATACTTGGTATCCTGTAGGTCATTCCGGGTGGTGCTTGAACCATAGGCGTTCTTTGGGAGCTTCGGGTGGACAAGTGGGTCGATACTGCACTATGCGGAGACCCACAAACGAGTACCGGGAGCGCGTACATGATGCCAAAATACCACACCATCAAGGCAACCTTAATCTCGCGACCTACCATGTTAGATATGTAAGTGTTATCCAATTCTTATTTTTTGATGTGCAACTCAATACTTGCTTACCATTGTAGCTACTTTTCTTCTTCTCACACAGGGAGAAGGAACATGGCACGCAAATCAGCTCGCTTGAGGCCTTTGCTAACTCCCACACCGGCAAGTACAAAGATCCCGCGGTCGTCTTCAACCCCCGAGGCCGGGCCCGGCCTACACCAACCCGACCGCCACGACAAGATCGGTAGGTACACCGGGTCGCGAGGGAGGTGTATGGAGAAAGCTTCGATCCCCGCAGCCACGACATTGAGGGGGACATCGCCATGATCGCCGGAGGGAGGCAAGAAGCACGGGCGTACTACATAGGTGATAGTGATAGGGTCTGGCCCGATCTTCCGTGAGGTACGTGATAAATCGATTGGTGGAGAACTCGACGTTGACGGTCCGGCTTCGAATCAATCACAAACTCGACCCTGCAACCGCTACACCACCGCTCCAATGGTTATCAACCAAGCACGACTTGATTGACCTCGCCAAGAAGGCTTTCCTGCCAGCGAATCGAGAACACAAGCAAGAACAGTTAAGAACGCAATCTGAATATTGCAAATATGAATGACGAACAGAATTGATTGGTGTTCGAGTTCGGATCACAAAAGGACTAATCGCCACAGGTGTGGAGAACAAGAACAGGGGCCCTGGATTACTGTAATCGGAATAATCTTCACGAGTACAATGAATCAATCAAGTTTCTCGATGGAAAACTCAAACTAAACAAAACCCAACTATCTAGCAGCGGCGGCGGCTGTGTTTATAGTCTAAGACACGACCTAGGGTTGAGGGCGGCCAGGGGTTGGGCGTCCACAACTTGGGCTTAAGGCCCGCACGATACATGACCAAATTGGCCCAAAAACAGGTGACGCAGCACCTTTCCGTGGTCACACAGCATGATCCACGAGGCATCTGGAGCTGGGACCAGATCCAAAACGACGGCGTCGTCGTCCCCCCTTCCATAGAGTCCAAGATCGCCCCGTTTCGATATCGTATGAGGGAGTTACGACCGAAACAATGACGACGTGTCTGCTGAATCCGAGGGTGACGTGGAAGCGGAGTTGGAGACGAATTGCAGCTTGGGGAAGACCGTGGTGTAGACGTGTCCAGCGTGGCGATGTCCTCATCATCCTCCCCTCCTTGAATTGAGTCGCCCCGACTCCATCTTGGCGATGTCCTCATCATCCCTCCTTCTGAATTGGAGTCGCCCTCGACTCCATCCCATCATGAACGAACTCCCCGCAAAATGTTAGTGACAGCAGCAATGCACAAGACATAATAGGTTGGGAGAACATAGTATAACATGGTGCATCCGATTATCACATAACTCAGCAGTAGCGAAGTTGTTGCAAGAAAAGCACCCCCCATTTAACTGAATCTCATTATTGGTAGCAACGCCTATTGGAGGTTTATTTTTTTAATCTCTTGAGCATGTTTAACAATATCCGTAGGGAAACAAAGGCAGCAATGTAATTTTCTTGTCCTTATGCATAAAAGTGTATGTATTAGTTCTACCATGGTGTGAAGTATCATTATCAAATTCCCATGGACGACCCAATAAAATAGAACAAGCTTGCATAGGTACAACATCAAAAATCAGCCAGATCATGATAAGAGCCTATGAAAAAAGCTAATGCGTGCTGATTTGGTTACCTTAGTCTTACCACTATTGTTGAACCATTGAAGTTTGTATGGATAAGAGTGTTGTCGTGTGGGTAAGCCAAGCTTCTCGACCAAATCTTCACTCACCAAGTTGTTGCAACTCCCGCTATCAATGATGGTGAGAACACGACAACCCCCTGCACAACAAGATACATGTGGAACAAATTGTTGCTACCGATCTTCTTGTCTTCCTCTTGTGCCAAACGAGAACTCAAGACACGCTGCACAAGTAGGTTAGGATAGCCCGCGGTGGCAGCGACGAGTCAATGGCGATGGCCGCCCTTGCTCAACATCATCCGAATCGCATGAATGTTAGCGGCAAGAGCTAAATCATCTTCAACATCACTAGTACTTACATAGCCATCGCCGAGAGCGATGAAAGCGCCGCTTTGCCGGGCATTCTCGCGGGTAATATGTCCCATGCCATGGCAGCGGTGGCAAGTGATTTTGGAGCTCGAGGAGGACGCGCTAGTAGAAGCACCTGTAGGGACACCTTTCTTCTGAAGTGGGTTATGCAAAACAATAGATTTGTTTACCTCGAAGAAGGTGCAAAGGAGGCGCAAATGTAGCAAAAGAGGGAACTTTGGCGCCTCATGTGTGGAACACCGCCGATGAGAGTATCTCCCATCGTTGGACCCGAAAAGATTGTTGTTGACGGCGCCCCGCACTTCACGCTCGCCTTAAGAACAAGATGATACAATCGAGAAAACGTAGTCCAATCTTTATAATCAAGAATATCTTGGAGTTCACGATTTAAACCACCCAAAAATCGAGAACAAGTCTGATATTATTTTCTTGGACACCACAACGCCAAACCAATAAGCAAAGTTTGATAGTATTGTTCGACACTCTTATCACCTTGTTTTAAAGTTTGCGCTTTCAAAAGTAAATCACGTTGGTAATAAGGAGGAACAAAACGAGATTTCATGCGCCGCTTTAAATCATTCCAAGTTTGAGGTATAGGAGCAAAGATTACGAACATCGGCGGGATTACAAAGATCATGCCACCAAAATAAAAAGCAAATTCAAGAAATTCGCTAGTAGCAAGCCTAACTCTATGCTCCTCGGGAACTCTATGAGATGAAAACTTTTGATCAACAACAATTTCCCAATTTAAATAGACCTCGGGATCAGCCGGCACAAAGAAATTCAGGCAAGGAGAATTTAACCTTACTAAAAGGATCATTATTATTACCTCGGTTACGATTACCTCCCATACCACGACGATTACGATGAAGACGATCCACATCACGATCAAAAGCGGCGTCATCTTCAAGATCGACATCGGCCATCACCAAGTTCAAAGATCATCGCCAAGATCACCAAGGTCATCCTCATTAGGATGTGGACGCCGAGTCCACGGCATTGCTCAACATGTTCAATCCGATTCATCGAGTGTTAAAGTTGCGTTGCATCTCCCCGGAATTGTTGTATCATGTACGCGTCGTTGATCGTAGAATGAGTGTGGTCAGCTCAGCCTTGACACACACTCATTGAAGTCCGTTGGAGAGGCCGGCCGGTTCACTCAAGGCACCCCGCCATGGTTAGTAAACAGCAAGAGACAACAACAAAGTATTATCCCTAACAACTAACACGACCGAAAGTGGTGAAAGTGGTGGTAGAAGTGGAATGCAATATCAAAACGTCTTACCACGCCTTGCAAGTATTCTTACCAAAGCCACACAGTGGTACAATAAGTCGGCGGGGCTTGTGGTGTAAAGGTTGCAGAGGAACCCGTGCGGCCGACGTAAGAAATTTGTGGAGCTATAGGAAGGCACACAATATGACAAAGAAGGATTAGCAAATAACGAAATCGATTAGCAAGTGTTCAATGATCCAAAGTACAAGTCACAAATGCCGGCTAAGACGCGTGCCTAGACGTGGCGCAACAAGATGAAACAACCGAACGATGGAAAACAGCAAGATATAGCAAGCGCACACAACAAGCGCTATTTCGCCTTTTTTCTCGGATTTTTACGCCCCTGTGTATCACAAATTTTTTATTTTTCTATTATTTTTTTGATATTTTTCCCGAACAAGGATCACCAAAAAAATGAAAATCACAAGAAGAATCACCGAGAACAGAGGTGATATGCGGCCCGAGAAAATCAACAAGATCTCCAAAAGCGTGCAAAACTCTTGACAATTTTTTTTTTATCTTCCCGAATTTTTTTGGCACTTTTCCCCGAACCCAATAGGACTTTGTCGTATTGATTTGCCCGAAATCGAATCAAGAATCTCCACAAAAATTTCAGATTTTTTCGACAACCGAAGTCAAAAGTTGTGGCCGCTTTTCACCAAGGTACCTCAAAATATGGTGTTCGAAATTCCGAAAAGCACGAATCGGGCGGCGCAGCTAGGGCAAAGCGCCCCTAAACTCAACACCGAACACACAACGAATCTCCCCCGCCAAGAAGAGCAATAGGTATGTGCCGATGATGTAAGGAGGGCTGCGGTGCAAAGCGAAATTGTGGCGGTTGGCAACCGAACTAGGGTTTTCGCCGGGCAAAATGAGAGATCACACAAAGGCGGTTAGCGATGGCAAGTCGAGTAATGTGGTGGAATCGACTTGGTGTATGGATGCGGTGGATAGGATAGCGGCGAAAACACAAATCACAAATGACGAGGCGGTTGAACTACGACACCTAACACAATCCTAATCCAAAGAAATAGACTCACCCACCTGACACAAACTCAACAACGCAATCCGAAAACGAAATTGCAAGGCACAAAGGGTGATAGGACAGCGGGTAATCGAAATTTTTGGGCTTTTTGTGGACTCTAGGTAAAAAACAAATATGTATGAAGCTAAGGCAAACGAGATAATACCTCGCGGTAAACCCGAAATTTGATACCAACCGATAGGGTCCGCCCGATCTTCCGTGAGGTAATGCGGGTAAATCGATTGGTGGAGAACTCGACGTTGACGGTCCGGCTTTGAATCAATCACAAACTCGACCACCGCGCAACAGCTACACCACCGCTCCAATGGTTATCAACCAAGCACGACTTGATTGACCTCGCCAAGAAGGCTTTCCCGCCAAAAATAATCGAGAACACAAGCAAGAACAGCTTAAGAACGCAATCCGGAATATTGCAAATATGAATGACCTAATAGAATTGATTGGTGTTCGAAGTTCGGATCACAAAAGGACTAATCGCCACGCTTGTGGAGAACAAGAACAGGGGCCCCGGATTACAAGAATCGAATAATCTTCACGAGTACAATGAATCAATCAAGTTTCTCGATGGAAAACTCAAACTAAACAAAACCCAACTATCTAGCAGCGGCGGCGGCTGTGTTTATAGTCTAAGACACGACCTAGGGTTGAGGGCGGCCAGGGGTTGGGCGTCCACAACTTGGGCTTAAGGCCCGCACGATACATGACCAAATTGGCCCAAAACAGGTGACGCAGCACCTTTCCGTGGTCACACAGCATGATCCACGAGGCATCTGGAGCTGGGACCAGATCCAAAACGACGGGCGTCGCCGTCCCCTTTCCATAGAGTCCAAGATCGCCCCGTTTCGATGGCGTATGAGGGAGTTACGACCGAAACAATGACGACGTGTCTGCTGAATCCGAGGGTGACGTGGAAGCGGAGTTGGAGACGAATTGCAGCTTGGGGAAGACCGTGGTGTAGACGTGTCCAGCGTGGCGATGTCCTCATCGATAGCGTTATCAACCCGCACAACACAAAGAGGCTATCTGAGCTCGACACGCCGGAGGCCCGTGATACGCGAGCGCCAACCACTTACCAAAGCTACGCCTCCGGACTTGAGGTTTATATATTTTTATTTAAGGTTCATTTATCGTTGAATACTATTTCTCCGTGTTCTAACTTTGTTTTGAAATAGGCCCGGATAGAGGAAGAGAGGAAGCGACGGGAGGAGGCTGAGGAGAGGGGAGCGAGCAAGGGCTCTCGCGAGCAAGAGAGGGCTCGAAAGCGAGCAAGAGAGGGCGGAGCAGCACCGTAAGAGCATGGATGCTCTCCTAGTGTACCTCCAGCGTGTTGGTGGCCAGGTTGGTGTGCAGCCGCCACCGGAGATCGCCTTCCCGCCACCGCCCCGCCTTCGCCCCCACCGCCAAGCCGTCGCCGCCCCACCGCCCGTCTACGGGTCAGCCGTCGATCTTCCCTCCACCGCATGGAGCCTCCCCGTGAGTTTGTCCCCCGTAACTCGAAATATGCATATATGAATGTGAATGGATATGATCCGGGAGTTTTGAATGCACCATGAGATGTGCACGTGAACATGTGGTTGTCGGCCATCGAGCTTGTGCACTTGAACTTGTGAACTTGGATTTTATGTGAGTTTGTGAACTTGTGGTTGCACTCATGGACATGTACGTGGTTGAACTTGTGACTTTGTTGGATGTAATGTAATATATGTGGTATTATGGATTTATTGAGCTATATATGTGGTATTATGGATATTATGCAATCTGTGTATGTATATATATTTATGTGTGTCAACAATGTGCTGGAACAAAAAAAAGAAAAAAAACTTAATTTCCCGCGTGTCTTTGCTCACGGGAAAGAGGCCAAGACTTTCTCGCGGAGTGGGCGGCTCACGGGGAAATCTCGCAAATCTATCCCGTGAGCACAACTCGGCTCACGGAAAGTTTCTAGATATCCCGTGAGCCACTCCGTTACGCCACGGGATATCGCCCAAAAAACGGGCGTTTTATGTAACAGCCACATAGGCCGCAACGGGTTCCACACACCACCTCCTCGCTAACGGCGCCCGCCCCGTTAAGTCTATCCCGCCTGGTAAATGGGATCACGGGAAAGGATATCCCGTGTGTAGACTTCGTGCTCACGGAAAGAGTAATTTCCCCGGCCCACTTCGCTCCCGCCATTGATTTCCTCGGTGTAAAACACGGGATATCCTTTCCCCGTGATGAAAAGGGCTTTTCCCGTGAGCATGGGCCTCACGGGATATCCCTGGGATCCGTAGTGATTGGGGGTCCGGTTGGTGAGGAGGAGGAGGAGGAGGAGATGTTCGCCCGCTGCCGCCCTTTGCCGCCGCCGGAAGGTCACCGTCTTGGGCGCCCTGGCATGCGGAGGCACGCCGCCTGAAGCCGCCCCTCTGATTTCAGGTGACAAAGCAATAGGAAAAGTGGCTATATAAAACTACATGAGAGATGCATCTATTTTGTAAACACCGTATAGTCTCACCTTATTTGACACAATTTTTTTAAAACCTTATGGTTATGGGTCCACAATATGATTTCATATTAGTTTTGCTTAGTCTGCTAAATGATTTGATATTTTTTATGACAATCGTATACATTAATATTATGTCTTCATACTGTTTTTTAAAATCTCCCACTATTTTGCAAATATTATTATCTTTTCTATCGAAGTCACCAAAATCAATTAGAATGGAATCAGCTCACACCATTTTTTTTGTGAATGAAATATTAAATTCCAGCATCGATCTCCCGCCATCCTATCCAACTCAAAATTTTAATTCGTGCTTATTTACACTCCCGCGGTGCCCACCGGCCTAGTCGCCGAATAATCCGCAAATAGACTCTCTGCCCTCTGCAGCCTCCCCAACAATAGCCGGGCTTCCCCTGCATCTTCCTATTGACAAGGATCAGATGTCGTCCTCTCCTCTGGCTCTCGGATCTAGATCTAGAAGGAGATCGCCCGCTGTGAATGACGCTCCTCTCCTCCTCCCTGCGAGCAGCAGGCGGCGCCGCCACTCCCCTCCATGCGAACAGCCGGAGCCCCGCCCCTCCTTTCCGCGCGAGCCACCGGAGTGCCACCACTCCCCTTCCGCGTGACCTGCCGGCAGCGCTGCCCTCCCCCTCCGCGCGAGACGTCGGCGAGAGGCTGTCTCTAATCGAGATGCCTGGCAGCGCACCCCACCCCTTCCATGCCATAATCGAGCTTCCAAACACTCTGTTAGGTTAAAAACATGTTTTTTTTTTTTGGCAGATCCAGGTCTGGAGCTGGAGGACAGGTCAGTGGTCGTTCTTGACTTGTGGTCTCTGGCTGCAGGTCTGCGGGCTGGGAAGAAGCATGGTTGTGTCCTGTGGCAGGACCAATGGCATCAGTGGCGCCGCTGCCGTGTCTTGGCTGTTCCTGCAGCTCTAGTGGCAGGTGAGAGGCTCTCCCCCTTTCTTGGCCCTTTGTTTTTCTTCCTGCGTGTATCGGTTCTGATGGCAAACGATTTATTGTTTATTTATCATGAGCGTTTAGTGACTCAAGCACTCAGCTGTGGCCTGTTGTGGGATGGGATTAATGCTGGATTGTATGACTTTAGTTGTCTCCTACACTGTCCAATGACAAATCTAATTGTTGCCGACTGCGATTTGATTAAGGAATCTGCAAGGGTTCTAGAAAGTGTAGAAAATAACCTCACAGATTGTATCAGGAACGTTTGTTGAATTGCAGATCATGAGAGCTGTTATTACTTATTAGCATTTAGATTTAGATCTAAAAAGATACAAGAAATTGCCAACATGTGTCCAAAATATTAATTCTTTAGCTAGCAAGTAGCATTGTATGTAAGAAATACTTGTCAATCTTCTTTCTACTTTGTTTGAGGCACAACTGGTTCCAGACCATGTATACACAACTTATTTACAGCTTGTTCAGTCTGAATCTAATTGTATTAATAAATGGTTCAATATTAGTATTTAGTAGTGGATGGTGCATAGTGTCGGTTTTGCTTATGTGATCCACATAAAAATGGAAAGCTGAGAAGACTGTGACCCAACCCACTTGTTCTTCTACCATGACAGACCTTTATATTATTGGTTGAACAAAATGATATAGTGTGTTCCAGATTCAAGCTAAAACAACTCATGTTGACTTGTTCATCCAATTTTTCTCATAATGCAGGCTTTCCATAAGGTTGTGTGCAGCTCGGCTTCAAAGAGTTTCATGAATGGATAGTAAAGAGTTGCAAATTTCATCTTTCCTCGTATCATGATTACTATCTAGCTTCTAGCAATTGAACTGTAACAGTGCGATCCCTAGTAGCAAAAAGTATAACAATGATTTATGACTAGTGATCACTAGATATACTGTGCAGATTGGACAAGCTCAAGTTTGAGAGATGGATGGCATAAATGGTAAACGGTGAGCTGTTTAAACAAGCATACAAATCTTTTAGTAAATGTTTATGTAGATTCAGTTAATTCATATCTGATCTGCAGCAATGACCAACTATAGACTGTTTCTACTGTAACACTGGTTCAGATTAGAGTAATTAGATTCAGTTAATTCATATCTGATCTGCAGCAATGTTCCATTGTAGGTGAGGAAAGTTGAAAGTAAATCTCGTACCCGCAGCACATGGGCAAAGTTCGATGGGAAGCAGAAATTTCAAAGTGATCAAGATAGCTTTTAGTTGTTACACAAAAATATTTAACTAATATTTATATGATATTGCTGGTGTATGCTTCTTTGTGAACACAGTTGTCTTTTTGAGTAATGAATATGTTGGCTATCGAGTTTATCAGATTATTTATGTTTTGTCAAGGTCAATGTAATATAATTGATGTTTACTTCCCATTATAAATATAAAATAGCAAATAAAATAATTTGTTTCAAATTTCTACATTCATCTTGATGCACTATATATGGAATGAAAACGCCTATTTTTCTGGACATATCAAAGCGTCACAATACAACGTGTCTATACCACTCCATATAAAATATATATGTGTGTATGAAATCGTTTCTACATGTATTAATACACACTATGACATTGCTATACAGTGTATCGATATATGTAGACATGCAATGAAGACGCGGGCTACATTATTGATTCTACTTTTTGCTAGCACGCTTTTAAGCTGTTACAATAAAACGTGTCATCTGCCACATCACTCTCCATGTCACTTGCCATGTCATCCTGCCACGCCATCTGCCATGTTATCTTGCCACGTCACTTGCCACAACACCTTTCTTCTATGTCACCTACTATATCGTCTCTATACTCCTTGATGCACAATAATGTGTCACTACAAAACGCAACTAGAGAAATAGACACGAATTGTGAATGTATCTACAATATCGTCTCTATAGTTTTTTCACACGTCATGAAATGTCACTATACGACGTAACAACACTAATAGACACATGTTATATGTGCATCTATAAAAGCATATAAATATGTCTAGACATGCATCTAACGTGTCTATGAAACGCCTCTTCATCTAATATATATGCTTACGAAAAATCGCTCTCTACGGAGCCCGACACGGTCCATACGAAGACGCTTTTAATACGCTTTAGAAAAGCATGCCTACATCTCTATAGAGACGGGCTAAAAGCGTGTCTACTATGTAAAAAAGCGTGGCTATAGGGGGTTTTCTAGTAGTGTAAAAGAAAAAGATAAAAGTATACTCAAGAAATCTCTAAACCGTTCTCCCCGCAACGGCGCCAAAATGCTTGTTGGTATTTGCTAAGCCTACAGGAATATTATGATGGATAATCCGCAGCGCACGGATACCGTGAGCACTTCACCCGGGGTGATGGGTTTTAAATATCGAATCCACAGGGGAGAACGTAGAGAAGGGGTTCTTGAGATTTACTACTGATCTCCGATTGGTTTAATGAAACTAGATAGATAATAAAGATAAGGAGTTCCAAGAGGAAGGTCTTGTTCTCACTTCAAGTAAATCATTTGCACATTGTTCTTAAGAGGGGTTGTCATGAAGAAACTCTTAATAAAGGGAATCTACGCTAACAACGCAGGTCTCCTACGATTTCTATAAACGGGAGCAGGCATACAAAGGACTCAATAGTGCCGTCACCACTACGAGCAGCCTTTAACGGTTGGTGTTTCACTCCGGCCTATAGAAGGTATTCGTAATAAGCTAGTCAATCTAAGCACCACGCTTACATTAATCTAACAACTTCAATTCAAGAGCGACAGGAATCAAAGTAATCTTATCAAAGAAATACGAACCTTAAGAACAATAGAGACAATATCACTTTACCGAATGGAATTCGAACAATCCACAAGATCTCGTCGAGTCGTGCTCCAATGGCATCGGCTCCGGGGAGACGATGATGGAGGCGCCAACTCCAGAGGAGGAAGAAGATGGAGGCGCCGACAGCTCCGGGCCTTCCTTCAACTCCGCCTCAACCGCACTCTAATTCTCTCAACTTGCAAAACTAACTCTCAATCTAATTCTAATCTAGAGCTTCTATCTCTTGTCGCCGTTGATGATCCGATTGAATTGAAGATTGAACCGAGATTGTTGAATCGGGGGCCCGGGGCTTGCTTATATAGTCCGGAGGAGGCGCCGGTGTTGGATCCGATGCATCTCGCGCTTAACCGACGCCCGGATCAAACCGACATCAAACGACCGGGTTTAGATTGCGTCTTAGAGGCGGTGGAGGAACATTCTCGAGACAGGGGGGGTGACTTGGGGGCCAAGCAGCCGATCGGCCCGGTTATTGTCGATCGCCCGTGGTGGGTCCCACCTCGGGTCCCGCCGACGCCGTCGTGGGCTTCCGGAGTCTTCTAGATGATGTTTTCTTCGATTGTCAAGTTTTGTTCACGCCGGGAGTAATCCGGAGCCTTCTAGTCTTTGTTCCGAGTTGGATTGCGTTCACGAATTCTACCGGTTTTACGTTAAGTCCCCGCGCAAATCACAACTTTACCAAAACTGATGGAAATCATTAGTATAAACCCCTAATAAGGTTATCTAATTATATTTTAGTCCTTTTTCATGTTTAATTGACAATTAAAAGTATGCTTTTAATATGTGTCAACACTTACCAAAGCCAAACAGGTGGTACAATCACGGGCGGGCTTGTGGTGTAAAAGTTGCAGAGGAACCTTTGTCGATGAAGTAATATGTGGAGCTATGGGAAGGCAAAATATACTAGCAAGGAATAGCAATAATTAATTCAGAAATTGCAAGATTGAAAAGTAGTCCCAAGCTAGTCTATGTCGTCCGGCCTAAACTTGTCCTGGACCTAGTTCAAGCAAGTAATAATACAACTCAGCAAGATGACTCAAAGGATGCAAGCACTTCTGAATTTTTTGAATTTTTTTTCTTTCTTTTTTTTTTTGGTGCGGCTCTTCTATGTTGCACCTCTTTGCCTTTTTTCTCCTTTTTGTTTTTTTTATTAATAGCAGAAAGTGCCGCAACACATGCTCTTCAAATACAATATAATCGGATATAGGACTGGAGTGCTAGGATAGAGTAGTACGATGTCCGGCTTAAAAAAAATTGCTATCGAAGTCCAACCGTATGTGCTAAGAAGAAACAAAATTGGACTTGATTTTCTATAAATAGGGAAATCTGAAAACCTTCCTATTTCTTATCTGTTCTCACGTGGCGTGATTGAGCTTTCTCTCTTTATACTAGAAACTTACGTAAGGAATCAGAAAGAAATAAATGTTACTCCTTTTTTTAATTCTATTTCCTTCTTGTGATCTCACATTTATCAAATTCTATCTCACTCTCTCACTCATTTTTTTTTGCAGCAAGCACTACAATGTCTTGTTGTTGTTTGTTGTTTGAAACAAGGATGGATACTAGAAATCAAGACGATGAACAAGATCTAGACAAAACGAACACTAACACAGCGAGGGACGACAATTCAATAAAGCAAACTGAAATTAAAGATATTGCAATGGCACAAAGGGCGATAGGACAGCGGAAATTGAAATATTTTCAGGCTTTTGTGGACTGTAGGTAATGAACAAATATGAATCTAAGGGCAAACGAGATAATACCTCGCGGTAAACATGGAGCTTTGGTACCAATTGATAATATATGGCCCGATCTTCGAGGTACGGGATAAATTCGATTGGGTGGAGAACTCGACGTTGACGATCCGGCTTCGAATCAACACAATTCGACCCTCGCAACCGCTACACCACTGCTCCAATGGTTATCAACCAAGCACGACTTGATTGACCTTGCCAAGAAGGCTTTTCCTGCACGCGAATCGAAGAACACAAGCAAGAACAGGTAAACAAGCAATCTGAATATTACAAATATGAATTGACGAACTAAGATAATGGTGTCCAAGTTCGGATCACAAAAGGACTAATCGCCACGTGTGAAGAACAAGAACAGGGGGCCTTGGATCAATGTAAGCGAATAATCTTCACGGTTACAATGAATCGACAAAGTTTCTCTTTGGAAAACTTGAACTAAACAAAACCCAAGTTGTATTGGGGGCTTCGGGAGCCTTATGTAAGTGCGATGAAGAGAAAATACTACGGCCATGCGTGAACAAAGGAACTAAAAATGGGAAATGCTAGGACATCCACTAGATGTGAAAAACTGCATGCTAACTAGTGTCCACTGGAGTTTGGGTTTGAATTTGGAGCTGCGCATTGGAAAGGCCTTCTTCTTGTCTCTCGCTATTAAAAGGAGTGGCCCAAATGTGAGGTTGCATGTGGCCTTGGCGACCCAATTCTTGAATTCATTTCGATTGCATGAAGCGTCGGTGTAAGGCATCATTATTTTTAGCAAAAGGAATGTCCACTCGAATCCATCGGTGTTTGCTCTTGGCTTTAAATAGCGGGAGTGTTGGCGTGTCCAAATGTGGCGATGTCCTCATCAACGCCCAACACCACCACAATACCGCGGAATGGGATGGCCTCGCTTGTGGGCAATCACATCCTCAAGGTACCTTTTGGACTTGGTGAGTGACATCTTCTTCGAGGGCAAAAGTCGTCTCACGGGTGTTCTCGCAAGCATGACAGAATATTAACACAAAAATATGCCTACATCATATTAAGTAGCAAATAATGTCAAGAATCGAACAATATTGTGTGCCAACATAATGATTGGACACGTAAATTATCACAACCATTCCATTATTACATCCTAGCTAAGAAAGAGGTGAAAAACAAATGTACCATCATTTACTGAACCAATTGATATAGAGTTCTCCAACACATGGACATGACCAACGGTTCACCCAATAACGATGATCATGGTGTTCCTAAAGTCTATGGGGATACCGCCAAGATATAGCACAACATCCCGCTTTTTTCTTTAGGGCATTCAACTAGAGACCAACAACACAAACAGGAATGTCACCTACGCATAAACAATAGAGCACCGTGCAATCGCGATTAATGGAACTGTCAATGACAAAGTTTTAACAAATCAAGTCTAACTTTCCTTTAGCGCACAAGATAACCAGTTACTTCAATATCATACGAGTTCACTTGGCAAATGATATCCCACGTAAGTGAGAAAATGCAAGCCATTTGACCACGTAACGAGAATTCACCGGATAAACAAACAGGACAAAATGCAATCATTTACTAATCTGGTTGGACCGAAGTAGGGACACCTGGTCCACCAAATAACAACGGCCGGCATTGTAAAGGCTTACCAATATATGTATGCACTCTTTTGGCACCAGGTGCCTTAAACTGCGGCAACTATAGAGATTCACTAAAAGAAGAAACAAAACTAGATATCGCTTAGTAATCTAATTGGAATCAAGTTGTGAAACCTGGTCCACAATAACAATGAAGCTAACATCTAAATATTTATCAAGATACATAATCACATTCTTTTGGCACCTGGTGCCTTAACCAAATAAGTCGATTATCACACCCAAAGAAATATGTGAAAAAAATCAAATGTGCCATCATTTACTTGAACCAAATGACATTGAGTTGTCCAACACATGGACATGACAAACGGTTCACCCAATAACGATGATCATGGTGTTCCTAAAGTTTACGGGGATTGTAACACCCCAAATTTGGCCTCTTTTGAAAATAGAATAAAATGATTTATTTATGTATTTTTGTGCTCATAAAATATAGGAAAATAAATATTTTTATGAAATTAAAATTTATCATAAGGCTAGATACATGCTTGATGCATTCATGTCATTTTGCATATCTTGTTTTGTGATGTCCGGTTTTAACTGGGACTAACATGATTCAAATCAATTTGCAAAGCTATTCGAAAATCCTTTTGAAAACTCTTCAAAATAAAAAGGAAAAATGTTTTTTTCCTCCTCGATTCTCGGCCGATGGCCATGTTCCTTGCCCACCGAGAGGCATCCTTCTTGGCCCTCCTCCATCTCGATCTTTTCTCTTGAGCAACACGGTTGGCGGCGGGCCCAATCCAATCCGGCTTCCAGCTCGGCTCACGAGCACAAAGAAAAAGCGCCTTGTTTCCTTTCCTCCTTGCCACCACCGACGCCTTTGGACTCAATGGCCCGCGTCGCCGCTTTCATCTATCGTAACCTAGTCTGTTTCATCTATCGTAACCTAGCCGGGACATCGCCGAGGGAAATACTTTCGCTTGTCATCCATCTTCTCCAAAGTGTTTCCCAAAATATTCCAAAAGCGCTTGATGAGAAGCATCAGTTTTTCCTTGCCGTTTTCCCCGTAGAAAAAAATAAATCTCGAAAGACAATCCAAATACACAGTATATCCATTTAAATATCTTGAGCCATCGTCCATTATTGAATCTATGACCCTAGATTTTCTTATACTTCTTCTCATCGCCTTTCAAAGATGTTGAAATCTGATTTTCCTTTTTATTTATTTTATTATTTCGAAATCAAGTATTTAATTTATTATTTTATTCATTAAAATCTTGAAAAGCGCGTATCTTCTCCGTTCTAGCTCTGCTTTTGGTGATCTTTACATCGATGTGATCGTAGTGACGTGTAGATTAGTTTTATAATCTTTCCAAACTGTTTTTCCACTGTTGGTGTACTGTTCTAATTGTCGCCTTTGTTTGCTATGCATGATTGGTCCAATTTGGTTGCGTGTTGTTGATGGGAATCGAGTAGATCGGGTGAGCTTTATGTTGTTGATCCCGAAGAAGATCGTGATCCTTAAGAAGTTGATGAAGAAGGAGTTCTTGGGAAAGCATTGAACTTGAAGAAAGGATCTATATTTAAGGCAAGTATAGCTTGGGATCATCCTTGATGTCCTATGCACTTTAATCATTAATTTATGAATGCATGTGTCCTCCTTGTTTGCCATTAAGGATTATCCTAGTCTTGAATACTTGTTCCTTGACTCCTATGGGTTATGCATTGGGTAGTAATTGCTAGCGCCAACCAACAAACTCTTACTTATTGCTTTATGAATTAAATTATGATAAATAGTTGATGATGCCATGGTACATAGGGCGAAAAGAGCTTGTGTTGTTATTTATGAAGCTCTTAGCTCTCCCTAAGGACTTATCCATTCGTGGTCATCCGGGATATACAAGCATAACTATGGGGCTACGTGGCTCGCTCTAGTCGCTCAGGGGATAGTGTTTACTCGTGTCGGTGGTTACCCGAATGGGAAGAGAATGGGTTGTAGCCCTATCGCTATTCGGCATGTTTAGATAACCCTTTTGAAAGGCTTTATGTGAGTTTTCGGTGTTGTGGGGTTTGAGGACCCATGCTTTGGAAAATCATGACCCGTAGTGAAAGTGTACACCTCTCTTTGAGAGTTAATTAAACCGACATGTCACCGTGTTCGCGGTCATGAACGGCCTTGGAACACTAATGGATAGAATTGTGTGTTTTCTTTTATGTTGATATTAAGTCGATGATGTTATCCGTACACAAGTGTGAATAATGGGACGGGATTCCTTTATCGCTTAAGCTTAAAAAATTTGACCAACTCTAAAAAGCAACCGCGGTTGAAACAAATGTCGCCTTCGAGCCTTCATAACCCCTGGTTATACTTGCGGAGTTCGACATGGACTCACCCTTGCTATTACACCCCACCTCGGGAGGAAGTTAGGCTTGTGATCAACCCGGTCGGTTGTCCCTCGTGGAGCCTACACCGGAAGATTGAAAAGTCTTTCCATTTGTTAGGCGAGGTTTATACTTTTATTCTATGCTCGTTATATTTTAAGCATTGTGAATTGATTACCATTCATTTGTAAACTATATGTGAGATTTGACTTCGGGGCTCACATATGGCTTCATCCGGTTTTTGTTCTTAAAAACCGGTGTTACTGAGGATATTGCCGATATATAGCACAAACATCCTCGCTTTTTTTCTTTAGGGCATTCAACTAGAGACCAACAACACAAACAGAATGTCACCTACAAACAATAGAGCACCGTGCAATTGCGATTAATGGAACTCCAATGACAAAGTTTTAACAAATCAAGTCTAACTTTCCTTTAGCGCACAAGATAACCACGTAAGTGAGAAAATGCAAGCCATTTGACCACGTAACAGAATTCACCATTGCCCAACGACCTCTCAAATCACATCGGCCGCCCCTAACCGATTGGGCGCCCCAAGCATCCAAAGGAACATCCCTAAAGCCTCCTTCGAGGTCGATTTAGTTGTACCCCTCAAACCATAATCGTCGACCAGCCGTGCATGCAGTCTATGAAACATCTCTGGGCTCATTCTAAACATGGTATAACATGATTTACTATTCTCGCAACTTGGCTTCTACCCAATCCAAACCACTAACTTTTGGTACCCTATAAGGTGCTCTACTCAAATGCTTTCTAGCATGCTCAAAGAAATGCATACATACCCATGAAGATGGACTCCTCTTCTTCATCATCTTCATCGTCATCCATGCAATACTCAATGAGAGTGATGAGGTCGCCGTCATTGACTTCACCTTTTTACGCTAAATTAGAAATAGTAGATCGCAACGCGATGAGGCCGTCATCCCCAACCTCACCGACGTCACCCCCATCAATAGTTGTTTCCTGCCCATTATCAACATCATCCTGAAAACACAAACACAAACAAACAATTTGTTCAAATTACTTTGCATATGTACACAATATTTAATTTCTTGGCAATATAAACACCTTTGAAAACAACTTGCGGATTGCGTAAATGCTTAGATCACACTTAGGCGAAAAACAATCATTTACTAATCTGGTTGGACCGGTAGGGACACCCGTCCACCAAATAACAACGAAGCTAGCATTGTAAAGGCTTACCAATATATGTATGCACTCTTTTGGCACCGTGTGCCTTAAATCTAGGCAACTATAGAGATTCACTAAAAGAAGAAACAAAACCGGACATCGCTAGTAATCTAATTGGAATAAAGTTGTGAAACCCGATCCACAATAACAATGAAGCTAACATCTAAATATTTATCAAGATACATAATCACATTCTTTTGGCACCTGGTGCCTTAACCAAATAAGCGGATGATCACACCCAAAGAAATATGTGAAAAATCAAATGTATCATCATTTATTGAACCAAATGACATTGAGTTGTCCAACACATGCACATGACCAACGGTTCACCCAATAACGATGATCATGGTGTTCCTAAAGTTTACGGGATACTTTGCCGGTATGTAGCACAAAGATCCTCGCTTTTTCTTTAGGGTATTCAACTACGTAAGCCAACACTACAAACATGAATGCTACATACAAAGAGTAGAACACCGTGCAAGTGTGCTTAATGGAGCTATCAATGAGAAAATTTCAACAAAGGAAGTCTAATTTTCCTTTAGGACACAAGCATGACCATTTACTTCAAAATCAAAAAGTTTATTTGGCGGTATATATCCCACGAAGTGGGAAAATGCACGCATTGAGCTACTAAAACAGCTTGCACACCGCAACAACGAGCATTTCACTAAATAAACAAACAGGACAAAATGACATCATCTACTAATCTAATTGGAGTTAAGTTGTGACACACGTCCCACCCAACTACAACAAACCTAGCATTCTAACGGTATAACAATATACGTAAGAACATTGGTGCCTTGATCTGCCACAAATACAGAGATTCACTAAAAGAAACACAAGTAGACATCCCTTACTATTCCAATTGGAATAACTGGCATTCTAAAGGTTTACCAGGATATGTAAGCACATTCACTTTAGCAGGTGCCTTAACTAAATAAGCTGCTGATCACACCCTATAGCTAAGAAATATGGGAAAAAACAAATGTGTCATCATTTACTGAACCAATTGACATGGAGTTGTCCAACACATGGACATGATGACCAACGGTTCACCCAATAACGATGATCATGGTGTTCCTAAATTTTACGGGGATACTGCCAGTATATCGCACAACATCCTGCTTTTTTATTTAGGGTATTCAACTAGAGAGACCAATGCTACAAACAAGAAAATCACCTAAAAACAATTGAGCACTGTGCAACTGCACTCAATGGAATTATCCATGAGAAAATTTCAACTAAGTGTAATTTGCGTTTAGCACAAAACATAACCGTTTTCTTCAACATCGCACGGTTCATTTGGTAGCATATATCCAACGAAGCGAGGAAAATGCATGCCATGCAACCA
This sequence comes from Hyparrhenia diplandra, assembly GCA_015847255.1. Classification (NCBI taxonomy): domain Eukaryota; kingdom Viridiplantae; phylum Streptophyta; class Magnoliopsida; order Poales; family Poaceae; genus Hyparrhenia; species Hyparrhenia diplandra. Next base: position 808,061 of record JADLZK010008766.1, on the reverse strand, counting down.
CGCAGCAACTTGCACGGCAGCGAAGCAGAGAATTCACCAAATAGACAAAATGGCATCGTTTTACTAATCTAGTAGGAGTCAAGTTGTGATGCCCGGTGCACCCAATAATAACAAAAGGCGGCATTCAAGTTGCAAAACCCGGTCCACCCAATAACAAAGAAGCAGCATTCTAAAGGTTTGCGGGACATGTAAGCACATCCTTTTGGCACCGAGCCTTAACCAAATAAGATGTCGCAGATTCTGAGAGATAATTAAAAGAAGACACTCAACTAGATGGAAATTCCTACGAGGGGCTTAGGAAATACAAAGATTTGTCGGTGAAATCACAAAGACATTACTTCCAAAATCACAAGATCATACTAAGACAAAGAAGAAAAAAATGCAAATGGCATTAGGGAAAGCAATAATAACAAGAAAAAAAGTGGGACATCATACGTGGTGAGTTGAACGGCATACACCGCTTGAACAAGAAAGCGGAAATTCTAGATGTACTATACCTAGGCTATAATCGAACGCAGCACAAACCTAACACAAACAAATCATTATATCCCTTTGAAACAGATCTCGACGGGAGGCGGTAGGGATCTCTCACCTTGAACTCAACACGGAGGTCCCGCCCATGGCCTTGGCGGCTACAACGAATAAAAGAGAACCACACGCCAATCGACAAACCCGCAGATGCACAAATGGACATGGAAACCCTCGGCAAAGAAGCTTACACTTGGTGGGGTTGGTCGGCTCCCTCGAGTATTTCACCCGGAACCGTAAACAAGGGCCGCCGCGACGCCGGGATTTGGGTAAGGGCGAGTGCAAATCCATGGATGCAACGCATGGAATATGCAAGAAGCGCATGGGTAAGGATGAGGGAGATCTCACCATGGCTGCAACCGGGCGAGCCGGGCGGCCTCGAGGCTGTGTTGAGATGCTCCCTCGGGCGGCGGGGAAAAGAAGCGGCCGTGGAAGGAGCGAGAGTGTATATGAAGCACGGCAACTACGGGGATACCCTAGCGGCTTCGTTATGGGCCGAGCCGTCCGCGCGGTCACTATAGGCCCACGTAAGTTCACGTTCGTCAAGTTTTACCCGGACAATGCCGAATTGGGCCGAATCGACTCAAAAGAACACACAATATATGTGTGTCATGGTTCGTAGCATATTGTTGTATACTTGTCGATATTTTGTCATTGTGGAGGTATATTATTTAATTTATACATTGGTTTGGGTTCTCATTGTTAATGTTATTTTTAATTTATATTCCATTGAGAGTTAGCGTGATTGGATGAGTATGATGGTTAGCTATGCATCGGTGTAACCGCCGCTATATTTTATTTTGCATTTGTTATTGAAATGGAACTATAACAAAAGTATTTATTAAGTAGTCAAAAGTTCAACATGATGATATTTTTATCACAAGGAGTTGTGAATAGGATTTTCTATTTTATGTTATTTATTTGATTTTTCATATGTACCCATACAAAACATAGGAATAACTCTACATAGATTTGTTTATGATGATTTCAAAACAAATTGATTTTCTCATTATAATATTTTTCTAGGATTCACTTTGCAAATTAAACTTTTACCAAAATTATACGTAAAAAAAAAAAAAAGTAGATAAGGGTAAATTGCGTCGGTCGAATTTGGCCCATTAAGACCTAATCGATCCCGAGTGGGCGGGGAGGCCGACCTAGACCGAACTTTTGATTTCAAAAAAAACTCGAGGGCTTTTATGCAATTTTTCTATGAGAGGCTCAAATGCGTGCGGATTTCATACAAGTTTGAGGGTTTTTTCCGCAAAATGGTCGGGACTTCGCTGATCCGTGCCGTGCGTGCCTATGACGTGGCTACTCTCCTCTTTTGTTGTAGCTTTCAGATATATAGAAAATCATCAATTCTTGATTCCAAACAACTTATTCAATTATACGATTTGGGAAGAAGAGGTTAAACCATTGTGTAGCCTCGACATTTATCTATAGTCGCTATAAAGCTAAAACCCAATATCCGAAATTCACCGCATATCCTTGTGCCAAGTCATCCGCTTCTCCTCTTGCCATAGCCCGTCATCCTGGTCGTCCTCCTACCCTCCTCCCCGACAATGAAGAGGCAAATGCATCATCAATTCCTTCGACATCACCCGATCGCCACTCAAGATGCAGATGCCAAAAGAAAAGGAGAATCCGCAACAATTAATCACATATCTGCCACCTCCTCCTCTATACACCCACCAAACCCTTTTTTTCAATAGATGATGGCCAAAACCTAATTCTCTAGCATATATTGTGCCATGTCATCCCCTTCTCCTCCCCGTCGTAGCCAAGCCGTCCGATTCTGCTCCCCGCCTCCTCCTAAGCACGAACTAGTTAAACGCCCGTCGCGTTGCTACGGGATAACTAAATTTTATATAAAAACACATAAATCGCATGATAAGATAACCATACTATAAAATTAAACAATGATACTAAAGTGACATTTAATTTAAATAAGTTTTGTGAAAGTAATACAATCAATCATGGATATCGGAGGTTTTTAAACTCTATTTTATGGACTTCTTCATAATTCATCTAAGATAATATTATCAAGGACCTGTGTATGCATACTTCACCATTGGTCTTGTAAAATTAAATGGACTGTCCTGGACGACTTGGTGTGATGGAGCAACAAGATTCAAGATGCAAAAGTCCGGTTCGACAAACTAAGATGGCTTGTCTCCAAATCAAGAGCATAGTTTTTTTCAAACATGTATCAAATCTCTTCATAGGTTTTCTCCAAGATAGTATTTCACAAAAAAAGTAGTAAGGTTCTTTGAATATAAATTATACAAATAAAATAGTTGCGGCTACAATAGCATGTACGTCGGCTTTCGCAGTAACGTAGTTCACGTAACAAGCGGCTCATTTAAATAAAAGACTACTTCATAGTGGATAACTACTTCACGTAACGTGAGTCACGCTTCCTTCCTAATTTTTATCGCAACAACCAACATGCGTGGTTAATTCCTGCCTTTATTGTGTGGTTAATTCCTTCCTTTATCGTAGGTCGCATAGACGATTCGTTTCTTTTTCTCCCTTCAGGTTCACATGGGGTGGCAGTTGGGCAAACTCAAAGCGAATGTCGCACCAAAAAAATGCCTCCTAAAGGAAAGAAACTTCCTCTTAAACTCGAATGGGAACATCTCATCGATGAGCACATGGGTATTCGAGGAAGGAATACCCGCTTCCCGCTTGCTACCCTACCACGATTTCCACGATGATCATGGTGTTCCTAAAGTTTACGGGGATACTGCCGGTATGTAGCACAACATCCTGCTTTTTTATTTAGGGTATTCAACTACGTAAAACCAACACTACAAACATGAATGCTACATACAAAGAGTAGAACACCCAGGTGCAAGTGTGCTTAATGGAACTATCAATGAGAAAATTTCAACAAAGGAAGTCTAATTTTCCTTTAGCACACAAGCATAACCATTTACTTCAAAATCAAATAGTTCATTTGGCGTTATATATCCCACGTAAGTGGGAAAATGCATGTCATTGAGCTACGGAACACTTGCACCGCAAAGAATGAGCATTTCACTAAATAAACAAACAGGACAAAATGGCAACATCTACTAATCTAATTGGAGTTAAGTTGTGACACACGTCCACCCAACAACAACAAACCCGGCATTCTAAAGGTATAACAAAATACGTAAGAACATTGGTGCCTTGATCTGCCACAAATACGAGGAGATTCACTAAAAAGAAACACAAGTAGACATCCCTTACTATTCCAATTGGAATAACCGGCATTCTAAAGGTTTACCAGGATATGTAAGCACATTCACTTTAGCAGTGCCTTAACTAAATAAGTCTGGCCGATCACACCCTATAGCTAAGAAATATGGGAAAAAACAAATGTGTCATCATTTACTTGAACCAATTGACATGGAGTTGTCCAACACATGGACATGATGACCAACGGTTCACCCAATAACGATGATCATGGTGTTCCTAAATTTTACTGGGATACCGCCAAGATATCGCACAACATCCCGCTTTTTATTTAGGGTATTCAACTAGAGAGACCAATGCTACAAACAAGAAAATCACCTAAAAACAATTGAGCACCGTGCAACCGCACTCAATGGAATTATCCATGAGAAAATTTCAACTAAGTGTAATTTGGCGTTTAGCACAAAACATAACCGTTTTCTTCAACATCGACAGCCTCATTTGGCAAAGATATATCCAATGTATAGAAAATGCATGCCATGCAACCACAGAGAGCAACTTGCACGGCAAAGGCAGAGAATTCACCAAATAGACAAAATGGCATCGTTTACTAATCTAGTAGGAGTCAAGTTGTGATGCCCGGTGCACCCAATAATAACAAGTCGGCATTCAAGTTGCAAAACCCGGTCCACCCAATAACAAAGAAGGCGCATTCTAAAGGTTTGCCGGGACATGTAAGCACATCCTTTTTGGCACCGAGCCTTAACCAAATAAGATGTCGCATTCTGAGATAATTAAAAGAAGACACTCAACTAGATGGAAATTCCTACGGGGGCTTAGGAAATACAAAGATTTGTCGTGAAATCACAAGACATTACTTCCAAAATCACAAAGATCATACTAAGACAAAGAAGAAAAATGCAAATGGCATTAGGGAAAGCAATAATAACAAAAAAAAAGTGGGACATCATACGGTGAGTTGAACGGCATACACCGCTTGAACAAGAAAGCGGAAATTCTAGATGTACTATACCTAAGCTATAAACTGAACGCAAAGACAATCCTAACACAAACAAATCATTATATCCCTTGAAACAGGATCTCGATCGGGAGGCGTGTAGGGATCTCTCACCTTGAACTGAACACGGAGGTCCCGCCCATGGCCTTGGCGGCTACAACGAATAAAAGAGAACCACACGCGAATCGCACAAACCCGCAGATGCACAAATGGACATGGAAACCCTCGGCAAAGAAGCTTACACTTGGTGGGGTTGGTCCGCTCCCTCGAAGTATTTCACCCGAACCGTAAACAAGGGCCGCCGCGACGCCGATTTGGGTAAGGGCGAGTGCAAATCCATGGATGCAACGCATGGAATATGCAAGAAGCGCATGGGTAAGGATGAGGGAGATCTCACCATGGCTGCAACCGCGAGCCGGGGCCCTCGGGCCGTGTTGAGATGCTCCCGCGGCGCGCGGTGGTGTGGAAAAGAAGCGGCTGTGGAAGGAGCGAGAGTCGTATATGAAGCACGGCAACTACGGGGATACCCTAGCGGCCGTTATGGGGGTCGAGTCGTCCCTACGCGGTCACTATAGGCCCACGTAAGTTCACGTTCATCAAGTTTTACCCTGACAATGCCGAATTGGGCCGAATCGTCTCAAAAAACACACAATATATGTGTGTCATGGTTCAATAGCATATTGTTGTATACTTGTCGATATATTTTGTCATTGTGGAGGTATATTATTTAATTTATACATTGGTTTGGGTTCTCAATGTTAATGTTATTTTTAATTTATATTCCATTGAGAGTTAGCGTGATTGGATGAGTATGATGGTTAGCTATGCATCGGTGTAACCGTCGCTATATTGTATTTTGCATTTGTTATTGAAATGGAACTATAACAAAAGTATTTATTAAGTAGTCAAAAGTTCAACGTGATGATATTTTATCATAAGGAGTTGTGAATAGGATTTTCTATTTTATGTTATTTATTTGATTTTTCATATGTACCCATACAAAACATAGGAATAACTCTACATAGATTTGTTTATGATGATTTCAAAACAAATTGATTTTATGTTATAATATTTTTCTAGGATTCACTTTGCAATTTAAACTTTTACCAAAATTATCCGTAAAAAAAAAAAGAGTAGATAAGGGTAAATTGCGCCAACGAATTTGGCCCATTAAGACCTAATCAGAGTCCGAAAGGGCGGGGAGGCCGACCTAGACCGAACTTTGATTTCAAAAACTCGAGGGCTTTTATGCAATTTTTTCGTGAGAGGCTCAAAATGCGTGCCGATTTCATATAAGTTTGAGGGTTTTTTGCAAAATGGTCGGGACTCGCTGATCCAGGCCGTGCGTGCCTATGACGTGGCTACTTGATAGGGTCTGGCCCGATCTTCCGTGAGGTGCGTGGTAAATCGATTGGTGGAGAACTTCGGCGTTGACGGTCCGGCCGAATCAATCACAAACTCGACCACCGCAACCGCTACACCACCGCTCAATGGTTATCAACCAAGCACGACTTGATTGACCTCGCCAAGAAGGCTTTCCCCGCCAAATAATCGAGAACACAAGCAAGAACGATTAAGAACGCAATCCGAATATTGCAAATATGAATGACGAACAGAATTGATTGGTGTTCGAGTTCGGTTCACAAAAGGACTAATCGCCACAGGTGTGGAGAACAAGAACATGGGCCCTGGATTACTGTAATCGAATAATCTTCACGAGTACAATGAATCAATCAAGTTTCTCGATGGAAAACTCAAACTAAACAAAAACCCGAGTGTCTAGCAGCGGCGGCGGCTGTGTTTATAGTCTAAGACACGACCTAGGGTTGAGGGCGGCCAGGGGTTGGGCGTCCACAACTTGGGCTTAAGGCCCGACACGATACATGACCAAATTGGCCCAAAACAGGTGACGCAGCACCTTTCCGTGGTCACACAGAATGGTCCACGAGGCATCTGGAGCTGGGACCAGATCCAAAACGGCCGGCGTCGTCGTCCCCTTTCCATAGAGTCCAAGATCGCCCCGTTTCGATATCGTATGAGGGAGTTACGACCGAAACAATGAAGACGTATCTGCTGAATCCGAGGGTGACGTGGAAACGGAGTTGGAGACGAATTGCAGCTTGGGGAAGACCGTGGCGTAGACGTGTCCAGCGTGGCGATGTCCTCATCATCCTCCCCTTCTTGAATTGGAGTCGTCCTCAACTCCATCTTGGCGATGTCCCCATCATCCCCTCCTTCTAGAATTGGAGTCGTCCTCGACTCCATCCCATCATGAACGAACTCCTGCAAAATGTTAGTGACAGCAGGCAATGCACAAGACATAAAAGGTTGAGAGAACATAGTATAACATGGTGCATCGGGATTATCACATAACTCAGCAAAGAAGCGAGAAGTTGTTGCAAGAAAAGCACCCCCATTTAACCGAATCCCATTATTGGTAGCAACGTCTATTGGAGGTTTATTTTTAATCTCTTGAGCATGTTTAACAATATCCGTAGGAGACAAAGGCAGCAATGTAATTTTCTTGTCCTTATGCATAAAAGTGTATGTATTAGTTCTACCATGGTGTGAAGTATCATTATCAAATTCCCATGGACGACCCAATGAAATAGAACAAGCTTGCATAGGTACAACATCAAAATTAGCAAATCATGATAAGAGCCCGTGAAAAAAAGCTAATGCGTGCTGATTTGGTTACCTTAGTCTTACCACTATTGTTGAACCATTGAAGTTTGTATGGATAAGAGTGTTGACGTGTGGGTAAACCAAGCTTCTCGACCAAATCTTCACTCACCAAGTTGTTGCAACTCCCGCTATCAATGATGGTGAGAACACGACAACCCTACACAACAAGATACATGTGGAACAAATTGTTGCGCTGGATCTTCTTGTCTTCCTCTTGTGCCAAACGAGAACTCAAGACACGCTGCACAAGTAGGTTAGGATAGCCAGCGGTGGCAGCGGACGAGTCAATGGCGATAGCCGCGCCTTGCTCAAAGATCATCCGAATCGCATGAATGTTAGCAAAGAAGAGCTAAATCATCTTCAACATCACTAGTACTTACATATCCATCCTCAGTAGCAATGAAAGCGCGTTTGCTGGGGCATTCTCGTGCAATATGGCCCATGCCATGGTAGCGGTGGCAAGTGATTTTGGAGCTCGAGGAGGACGCGCTAGTAGAAGCACCTGTAGTGACACCTTTCTTCGGAAGTGGGTTATGCAAAACAATAGATTTGTTTACCTCGGAAGAAGGTGCAGGCGGAGGCATCAATGTAGCAGTAAGGAACTTTGGCGTCTCATGTGTGGAACGTTGCTGATGAGAGTATCTCCCATCGTTGGACCTGAAAGATTGTTGTTGATGGCGGCCCTGTACTTCACGTTCTACCTTAAGAGCAAGATGATACAATCGAGAAAATGTAGTCCAATCTTTATAATCAAGAATATCTTAGAGTTCACGATTTAAACCACCAAAGAATCGAGAACAAGTCCGATATTATTTTCTTGGACACCACAACGTGCCAAACCAATAAGCAAAGTTTGATAGTATTGTTCGACACTCTTATCACCTTGTTTTAAAGTTTGCGCTTTCAAAAGTAAATCACGTTGGTAATAAGGAGGAACAAAACGAGATTTCATGCGCCGCTTTAAATCATTCCAAGTGTGAGGTATAGGAGCAAAGATACGAACATCGCCAGGATTACAAAGATCATGCCACCAAAATAAAGCAAATTCAAGAAATTCGCTAGTAGCAAGCCTAACTCTATGCTCCTCGGGAACTCTATGAGATGAAAACTTTTGATCAACAAAGAATTTCCCAATTTAAATAGACCTCGGGATCGGCATTACCGGCAAAATTCGTGCAAGGAGAATTTAACCTTACTAAAAGGATCATTATTATTACCTCGGTTACGATTACCTCCCATACCACGGCGATTACGATGAAGACGATCCACATCACGATCAAAAGCGGCGTCATCTTCAAGATCGACATCATCATCAAGTTCAAGATCATCGCCAAGATCACCAAGGTCATCCTCATTAGGATGTGGACGCCGAGTCCACGGGCGTTGCTCAACATGTTCAATCCGAGTCATCGAGTGTTAAAGTTGCGTTGCATCTCCCGGAATTGCCGTGTCATGTACGCAGTGTTGATCGGCAATGAGTGTGGTCACTTCGCCTTGGACACACACTCATTGAAGTCCGTTGGAGAGGTCGCCGGTTCACCCGGCACTCGACATGGTTAGTAAAAGAAGAGACAACAACAAAGTATTATCCCTAACAACTAACACGACCGAAAGTGGTGAAAGTGGTGGTATAAGTGGAATGCAATATCAAAAACGTCTTACCACGTCTTGCAAGTATTCTTACCAAAGCCACACAGGTGGTACAATAAGTCGGCGGGGCTTGTGGTGTAAAGGTTGCGAGAGGAACCTCTTGGCCGACAGAAGAAATTTGTGGAGCTATAGGAAGGCACACAATATGACAAAAGGATTAGCAAATAGCGAAATCAGATTAGCAAGTGTTCAATCCGGATCCAAAGTACAAGTCACAAATGCCGGCTAAGACGTGCCTAGATGTAAGCGCAACAAGATGAAACAAGCGAACGATGGAAAACAAAGAAGATAGAACAAGCGCACACGGAAGCGCTATTTCGTCTTTTTCTCGGATTTTTGGCGTCCCTGGTATCACAAAATTTTTTATTTTTCTATTATTTTTTTGATATTTTCCTGGAACAAGGATCACCAAAAATGAAAATCACAAGAAGAATCACCGAGAACAGAGGTGATATGCGTTCGAGAAAATCAACAAGATCTCTCGAAAAGCGTGCAAAACTCTTGACAATTTTTTTCTTTATCTTCCCGAATTTTTTGGCACTTTTCCCGAACCCAATAGGACTTTGTTGTGGCAAGCGAATCAAAAGTTGTGGCCGTTTTACGAAGGTACCTCAAAATATGGTGTTCAAAAATTCGAAAAGCACGAATCGGTGGCGGCGGTTAGGGCAAAGGTGAATCTCCCCAAAACTCCAACACCGAACACACGATGAATCTCCCCAAGAAGAAGAGCAATAGGTATGCGCCGGATGATGTAAGGAGGGCTGCGGTGCAGCGAAATTGTGGCGGTTGGCAACCTAACTAGGGTTTGCGCTGCAAATGGTGAGAGATCACACAAGGGTTCTGAATTTTCACATGAGTCTATGATCCCCTTGTTTTCTTCCACAATGTCCTTGCCATCTTGCTTTTGTTCAGAATCCTCAAAAAAGGTTAGTTGGAGCAAGAGATACAATAATGGACTGATCCTCTAAATTATTCACCTCATCATATGAATTCAAGATAGGAGGTGGATTATTAAAGGTTTCACGCATAAGAAGTTTCATATCATTCCAAGTTTGAGGTTTGTCTCAAGGATTTAAAGAATCCCACCAAGATAAAGCATAATGTCGTAAAACACTAGCTGCATTTTTACCTTCCTTCTTGATTACATAAAGCGAGTAGCAAATATGTTATCTATAGCAATTTCCCACTCGAAGTACTCATCAGCACCCACACCATCATAAGTCGGGTGGATATGAACCTGTCATTATTAGAAGGCAACAAAAGACAACAAAAAAGAATTATCCCTAACAACTAATAGAGATGGCGAAAGTGGTGGTGGTAGTGGAATGCAGATCGAAATGTCTTACACCCGTGTTGCAAGTATTCTTACCAAAGCCAAACAGGTGGTACAATCACCGGGCGGGCTTGTGGTGTAAAAGTTGCAGAGGAACCTTTGCTGACTGAAGTAATATGTGGAGCTATGGGAAGGCAAAATATACTAGCAAGGAATAGCAATAATTTAATTCAGAAATTGCAAGATTGAAAAGTAGTCCCAAGCTAGTCTATGTCGCCGGGCCTAAACTTGTCCTGGACCTAGTTCAAGCAAGTAACAATACAACTCAAAGAAGATGACTCAAAGGATGCAAGCACTTCTGAATTTTTTTGAATTTTTTTACTTTCCTCTTTTTTTTGCGGCTCTTCTATGTTGCACCTCTTTGCCTTTTTTCCTCCTTTTTGTTTTTTTTTTATTAATAGCAGAAAGTGCCGCAACACATGCTCTTCAAATACAATATAATTGGACATAGGACTGGAGTGCTAGGATAGAGTAGTACGATGTCCGGCTTAAAAATTGCTATCAAAGTCCAACCGTATGTGCTAAGAAGAAACAAAATTGGACTTGATTTTCTATAAATAGGAAATCTGAAAACCTTCCTATTTCTTATCTGTTCTCACGTGGCGTGATTGAGCTTTCTCTCTTTATACTAGAAACTTACGTAAGGAATCAGAAAGAAATAAATGTTACTCCTTTTTTAATTCTATTTCCTTCTTGTGATCTCCCATTTATCAAATTCTATCTCACTCTCTCACTCATTTTTTTTTGCAGCAAGCACTACAATGTCTTGTTGTTTTTTGTTGTTTGAAACAAGGATGGATACTAGAAATCAAGACGATGAACAAGATCTAGACAAACGAACACTAACACAAATAGGGACGACAATTCAATAAAGCAAACTGAAATTAAAGATATTGCAATGGCACAAAGGGCGATAGGACAACGGAAATTGAAATATTTTTCAGGCTTTTTGTGGACTGTAGGTAATGAACAAATATGAATCTAAGGGCAACGAGATAATACCTCGCGGTAAACACGAGCTTTGGTACCAATTGATAAGATATGGCCCGATCTTCCGTGAGGTACGGGATAAATTCGATTGGGTGGAGAACTTCGACGTTGACGATCCGGCTTCAATCAACACAATTCGACCCCCCGCAACCGCTACACCACTGCTCCAATGGTTATCAACCAAGCACGACTTGATTGACCTTGCCAAGAAGGCTTTTCCCCGCACGCCAATCGAAGAACACAAGCAAGAACAGTAAACAAGCAATCAATATTGCAAATATGAATTGATCGAACTAAGATAATGGTGTCCAAGTTCGGATCACAAAAGGACTAATCGCCCGCAGTGTGAAGAACAAGAACATTACCTTGGATCAATGTAAGCGGAATAATCTTCACGGTTACAATGAATCAATCAAAGTTTCTCTTTGGAAAACTTGAACTAAACAAAACCCAAGTTGTATTGGGGGCTTCGGGAGCCTTATGTAAGTGCGATGAAGAGAAAATACTACGGCCATGCGTGAACAAAGGAACTAAAAATGGGAAATGCTAGGACATCCACTAGATGTGAAAACTGCGCATGCTAACTAGTGTCCACCGAGTTTGGGTTTGAATTTGGAGTCTGCGCATTGGAAAGGCCTTCTTCTTGTCTCTCGCTATTAAAAGGAGTGGCCCAAATGTGAGGTTGCATGTGGCCTTGGCGACCCAATTCTTGAATTCATTTCGATTGCATGAAGCGTCGGTGTAAGGCATCATTGTTTTTAGCAAAAGGAATGTCCACTTTCGAATTCATCGGTGTTTGCTCTTGGCTTTAAATAGCGGGAGTGTTGGCGTGTCCAAATAAGGCGATGTCCTCATCAACGCCCAACACCACCACAATACCCGCGAATGGGATGGCCCGCTTGTGGGCAATCACATCCTCAAGGTACCTTTTGGCCTTGGTGAGTGACATCTTCCGTAGGGCAAAAGTCGTCTCACGGTGTTCTCGCAAGCATGACAGGAATATTAACACAAAAATATGCCTACATCATATTAAGTAGCAAATAATGTCAAAGAATCGAACAATATTGTGTGCCAACATAATGATTGGACATAGAAATTATCACAACCATTCCATTATTACATCCTAGCTAAGAAAGAGGTGAAAAAACAAATGTACCATCATTTATTGAACCAATTGATATAGAGTTCTCCAACACATGGACATGACCAACGGTTCACCCAATAACGATGATCATGGTGTTCCTATCTACGGGGATCGCCAAGATATAGCACAACATCCTGCTTTTTTTTTAGGGCATTCAACTAGAGACCAACAACACAAACAGAATGTCACCTACAAAACAATAGAGCAAGCGTTGGCAAATCAAGGATTAATGGAACTGTCAATGACAAAGTTTTAACAAATCAAGTCTAACTTTCCTTTAGCGCATAAGATAACCGCTTACTTCAATATCATACGCTTCACTTGGTAGCGATATCCCACGTATGAGAAAATGCAAGCCATTTGACCACGTAACGCAGAATTCACCAAGGCCCAACGACCTCTCAAATCACATCACCGCTTTTAACCGATTGGGGCGCCCCAAGCATGCAAATGAACATCCCTAAAGCCTCCTTCGAGGTCAATTTAGTTGTACCCCTCAAACCATAATCGCTTCGACCAGCCGTGCATGCGCCTATGAAACATCTCTCGGGCTCATTCTAAACATGGTATAACATGATTTACTATTCTCGCAACTTGGCTTCTACCCAATCCAAACCACTAACTTTTGGTACCTCAGAAGGTGCTCTACTCAAATGCTTTCTAGCATGCTCAAAGAAATGCATACATACCCATGAAGATGGACTCCTCTTCTTCATCATCTTCATCGCCATCCATGCAATACTCAATGAGAGTGATGAGGTCGCCGCCATTGACTTCACCACGCTTTCGCTAAATTAGAAATAGCAGATCGCAATGCGATGAGGTCGCCATCCCCAACCTCACCGACGTCACCCCCATCAATAGTTGTTTCCTGCCCATTATCAACATCATCCTGAAAACACAAACACAAACAAACAATTTGTTCAAATACTTGCATATGTACACAATATTTAATTTCTTGGCAATATAAACACCTTTGAAAACAACTTGCGATTGAGTAAATGCTTAGATCACACTTAGCTGAAAAACAATCATTTACTAATCTGGTTTGGACCGAAGTAGGGACACCTGGTCCACCAAAGAACAACGAAGCTGGCATTGTAAAGGCTTACCAATATATGTATGCACTCTTGTTGGGTGAATGTTCAGCTCAACACGATATTGATGAAGATATGGTTTACAAGATGGCCATTCATCATGTTCTTTACAGATGGGGCCTGGGGTATTTATAGGCCCCGACTTAAATATCGGTGCAAAAATACTTCAAGATCCTAAATGGGTTTCTATGAGGCAAACATCCTAGCGAAGATGTCCCCCTTGACTTCGCTATTTGTTTTTCTTCCCTCGTTTGCTTCCTCAACGATATCTCCCATCGTTCAAATCGAGGGATGGCTTCAAGTAATGAGTCGATATAACAATCTTCGCTTGATTCTTCCGATCTTGTTTCCTCTCGTTTTCATTCCTCTTGTTCGGTCGTGAAGCCAAGTCCCTGCGGAGTCACTTTTTGTCCCTGTGTCGCTTCGTATCTTTCGGATATCCTGAAATTGTCAAAGTCCGGGGCGAAAGTTTGAGATAGAAATCAAAGTTAGATCCCAACAGCGACCTCGGGGGCGAAGGCCGACTTCAAAGGCATGATACCCACGAACCATAAGTTTTTCCCAAAACTTTGTCTTCGAACCAAAACGCCGTCCCCGTGCTTTGAAGTTGGGCTTTTCGACATCTTCGCTTGTTTGTTGTTTTTTTTTTTTTTTTACGGCTAGTTTGACCGCTTTGACCGAAGATGTCTATAAATAGCGGAGCAACCCCCTCGTTTTCTCCATCTTTTTCGAAGAGGGGCCACCTTTTTGAAATTTTTCCCCTCGGCGACGCCGAAGTTTTTTTGGCGAGACGAATCCTTGCGAAGTCAAATCTTTCGCGAGGCTTTGATTTGGTTTTCTCGCAACTTTTTAGGTTGGATACTTTTCATCCGAGATCCGGTAATTTCCGTTTTCTTTGTGAATTTTAATTACACACACATTTTTTTTTGTTTGTTTTATTGTTAGTTGGGAATGGCGCTTTGTCGAAGACATCCCGGTCGACTCGAGGGATCGGGATGAAGAGACTAGTTCACAACATGAAAATTGACGAAGGACTTTCGATGTCTCTGCGTCGAAGTCCGATCTTCTACCGGATGACCGGATCTCAATGTCCTTTGGTTTAAGCAAGATGAGTGATGAGGATTTGAAGGAAATGGTTAAGGACGGGATTCTCCGGGAAGGACAATATAGGCCAGCGGACCCCGGCGAAAAAGTTCCGAAGCCCAGAAATGACGAATGTGTGGTTTTTAAAGATCTTTTTACAGTGGGTCTTCGCATGCCTCCTCAGAACTTTCTTGAGGAAGTTTTCAAAAAATTCAACATTGAGATGCATCATTTGACTCCTAACGCTATAGTTAAGCTGTCTGTTTTTCTATGGGCTGTGCGGAGTCAAAATGTTGTTCCTGACATTGATGCCTTCTGCTCGTTGTATGAGCTGCACACTCAATTTAAAACAAAGATTGATCAACGAACGGTGAAGCTGTACTTTGGGTGCTGTAGCTTCAAGACTGCCAGGGGTCAAAAGCAAATTTCCCCTACTGCTAAGAATAAGTGGGCTGACGGTTGGACTAATTACTGGTTCTACCATAAGGTTCCGTTGGTTGAAGAGAACAGAGGTAAAAAAGGGATTGTCAAAGCTTATCCCTTGACTTCGCGGATGCATCGAGAACGTTTCGAGTGCAAGCCTGAACCTGCGAAGTCAAAGTCCTGCTCTGAGTGTTTGAAGGCTTTTAAGAGAGTTATTTCTCAGCAATCAACCAGAGACCTTGTGGAGGAGTATCTTGCGGCTGGTATCTGGCCACTGAGGGCTGGTTGGGACTTTCTTCGATATCACACGAAGAAGATAAGGGGCAAGGATTATATTTTTCCTGATAGAGACACCGTGAAGCCTTCGCGGTTCAAAAATGAAGAAGAGTTTGTTGCTGATGTCGAGAGTAGAGCAGTGGAGTTGCTTGGCAAGTATCTTTTAACCGAAAGGAATAACATGGATGAGATCATCGGTAAAGATTATGTTAGGCTAAATCGAATTTTTGATTTGGCTAACATAACTTATAAGATTCGACCCCCTCCTGCTTATGCTCGCAAGAGGGAGAAGAAAGACAAGGTTGAGGCTGGCAAGGATCCGAAGAGAAAGAGGGACAATGTTACGTAGTCGTCTTCCACAGCGAAGACTTCTACTAAAGCTGTAACACCAAAGCCTCAGAAAAAGAAGTTGAAGAAGACCGTTGAAGATTTGCTGGCTACTGTCGATCTTTCTGATAGTGACGCTGACGTTCCGATCCTTGATGGATCGAAGTTTGGTACTTCTCTTTGGAGTTTGGAGGTGAGGGAAATGTGCAATGTTTTTGCTTCTACCGGTTTGACTCCGGATCTGCTAACCTCGGCGGCAAGTTACTTACAAGATTTTGGATCTTCGCAGAAACTTGGGGCTTCTGGTGTTGCTGGTGAAGATGATACCGCTGCTGCTTCTGCTATGGAAGCCTCACCTACTGGTACTGCAACTCCCTTCTCTCCTAGACTTAGGGATCCAACTCCAGACTTTCCTATGAATTTAGTTGGTAGCACTTCGCTTTGGAGTGATGAGCACAACAATAGTTCTATTTTAGCCAAGTTAGCCAAAGATATTCATGTATGCGTCACTTGTTAGTGAATCCGAGAAAGGCCTTCCGTGGAGCCGGAAGTTTTTGAAATAAATGAAGATGCTTTGACTTGTCGGCTAGTTTATCTACTGGGCTTTTTTTACGAACCTTCTAAGGTTCCCGTGGTTCTTGAGAAGATCGAAGCCTCATGTCGAAGCCGTTACCTACGGTATATTTCTTTCCTCTCTCTTATTTTTATTGTTTTTATTGTTGTAGTTTGCGGTTACCTTGTCTTACTTCCCCATTTTTTTCTCTAGCGAAATCTTCAAGGAAAGGGGCGTAAGAAGCTATTGAAGCTTTGAAAGAGAAATTGAAGAGGAAGGGGACCCTTCTATAGGTGTCTCTTTCGATGATTTGTCCGACATTGAGGATGAGGATGCGAGATTGACCCGGTGGCCGTTTGTCCGAATCTTTGGTGAATGTTGAGGCACGGAGAGGATTCCCCGTCCCTTGAAAGGTGGCAAAAAGTTTGTAAGTGGTTCTCGACTTCTGATATGATTATGCTTTTTATTGAGAAATTCTGTTCTACTGATAAAAATTCTTTATTTTTCCCTAGCGCAATTTTTCCCTGATGCTGCAACTTCCTCAAAAGAGAGGACCATTGACGTTGGTGCCATGAAAGATGTGGTCGGAGATCATCCGACTCCGCAGGTGGCTACTGATGCCACGGAGCTTACCACCGAAGCCATATCAAAATCTATTGACAACACTCTAAAGTTTTGCTTTGAGAGTGGTGTCAATTTAGATGCTTATAAATTTGTCGGAGTCGGAGTGGATAAGCTTCGCGTGCTTCCCGGCTAGAAGACCGAAGCAATTAGCTAAATGTATTGATGATGCCTTCACGGTCCCGGATGCTGAAGCCGAGCTTGCGAAGATGAACCCGTTGGAGTTAGCAGATGCTGGGATTAATTTGATGTATAAGGTAAGAATATTTTGTTTGTGTTTTTGCGAAGTTTAATTGTTTACAACTTGTTTTTTTTGACTTTTTGTGTTTCTTTGTGCGGGGTGCTCTTGTGAACCGCGGGCTCGAAAAAATCCCTTGAGGATAGTGCTTGGGCCTTCGGGCTGTTCGCGAAAAATCCTTGCTTGATGAAATTGAATCTTTGAAATTGCGGCTAGCGGCTAAGGAGAAAGAAAGGGGTGATGTTTGTTGATGAATGGCACAAGTTGGATAGGTCGTATCATGGAGCCTCGATACTATCAACGAGAAGGATCAAGAGCTCAAGGCGGCGAAGACAACTATTGAAAATCTTAAGAGAGAAAAAAAGCTTCTCCGGAAAGAAGAAATCTGAGGCCGACGACCTCATGCTTGCGAAGGTTCAACGAGGACACGGGAGCTTTGTAAACAAGCTTATGAGAAGTGGGGGGCAATGCCCGAAGATGCTTGTTGGGACTTGGGAGAATATGACCCGTTCTTCGCTTGGTTGTGCGGGCGTTATGAGGATCTTGGTGTCATGATTCAAGGCGCTGGCGATACAAGTGTCATGTATTCTACCCGGCCCTTTTGCATCTTATGAAGGAAGCCAAAGATCCCTTGTACGACACCTTCGCAAAATGAGAATTTTAAGTTTCGAGGGGATCTTTGTCGAGAAGATTTCTCCCCGCACCGCGCCTGCTTTGTCGAAATTTTTTGAACAATACTTTGCAACCGCGGGCGAAACATTGCCTTGAGAAAGTGAAGGAGAAATTGAGAAGGGTAAGACATTTCTTTTCCCTTATTGTTTTGTTTGCTCTTCTTTTTTTTTTTGTTGTTTTACAAGTTTTTCGACTTTGCCTTTTAACAAACTTGAACTTGATATATTACAGGAGGAGGAGAGGTTTAGAAGGTTGAAGGAAGAGGAAGAGAGGATTGCTCATGGGCCGAGGAGAAAAAGAGAGGAATGAGAAGGAGAAAAATGATGTTAGTGAGCGTAGAGGCAAGGGAAAGAGATTCTTAATATCTCGGGAGGAGAGAAACATTTGTTTGTTTTGTTGTAAATGTTTGTTAAGTTAAATGTTTATGCGTGATTGTTGTGACTTGCGGTTAACTATTATTGCGATGTTACGATGTTTGATCTTGGTTTTTGTGGTGGTTTTGACCTTGGATTATCTTGCGCGGTTTCCTACGGAAGCCCGCGAAGATATTGTTGTCGCGATGCCCCTTATGATTGCGAAGGGTGACTTTGTTTTTGAAGCTTCGAGTTTTTCGAGGCTTCCGGGAGTGCAAAATGTTGATGAATTTGTGGATAAGTGCCTTGGGGGGCCTAGGGGCCTAAAGATTCCTATAGGATGCCTAGGGTTGTTGATTTTAGCAACGTTGGGCAGGTGAGTTTGGATTTGTTCACTTGTTTTGTTTGATTTTGTATATTGTCTCGCTCTTTGTTGATATACTTTAAGTTATTCATTGGCAGTCTTCTTGTTCGAGCGTATCTCCTGATTTTATTTTTGGGGATAGTTTGCAAGATACTGGCCGGATAAGATAATAAGCGAAGTTGTTGAAGAAATTTTGAGCTGAGGCAAAGAACTAGTGTTGCTTTCAAGATTATTGAATGTTTGTATTTTTGTATCTGTTGTATGTAACTTTGAGTAATTGTATGGCATGATGTTATGTACTTATGTATTTTATGTAATGAACTATTATCTCTTACTTCATTGAAGCCGTGTTTTTGAGTTTGAGTCTATTATTATTTTTTTAAGGTTTGAATAGAAATTGTATTCCCTACTTTTTTAAGTGAAGTGGGAGCGAAGACTTCGATTTGAAGCCAAAATTTCTCCTTAGAGAATAAAAACGTCGTCCCCTTCTTTTTTGGCGAAGTAGGAG
The DNA here is from genome assembly GCA_015847255.1 of Hyparrhenia diplandra. Lineage (NCBI taxonomy): Eukaryota > Viridiplantae > Streptophyta > Magnoliopsida > Poales > Poaceae > Hyparrhenia > Hyparrhenia diplandra. The sequence goes on along the minus strand of JADLZK010008766.1, from coordinate 789,015 downwards.
CGAAGACTTCGATTTGAATCAAAAATTTCTCCTTATAGAATAAAAACGTCGTCCCCTTCTTTTTTTCGCGAAGTAGGAGCGAAGACTTGATTTGAAGCCAAATATTTCTCCTTAAAAACGTCGTCCCCTTCTTTTTTGCCAAGTAGGAGCGAAGACTTCGATTTGAAGCCAAATATTTCTCCTTAGAGAATAAAAAAACGTCGTCCCCTTCATTTTTTTTTTTTTGGCGTAGGGCGAAGACTTCGATTTGAAGCCAAATTTTTCTCCTTAGAGAATAAAAAACGTCGTCCCCTTCTTTTTTTTGTGAAGTAGGAGCGAAGACTTGATTTGAAGCCAAATATTTCTCCTTAGAGAATAAAAAACGTCGTCCCCTTCTTTTTTTGCGAAGTAGGAGCGAAGACTTCGATTTGAAGCCAAAATTTTCTCCTTAGAGAATTTCACGTAGATAATAATTTGAGTTTTGTACTTAAATTATACCTACTTGTTTAGCTTGTTTCTTTTAAAAATTTCCTTAGCCCGATATTGAAGCGTTTTGCTTTTCGGCTTTGTGAAAAAATCAAAAAAGGTAAACAATGCAAGAGTTTTGGGGAAACTACTTTCTCATTTATATTTGACATGAGAATGTACAATGGAGTCTGCCTGGTTAAAAAACCACTCACCCCGAAGGGCTTCCCGAAAGTGGAAAAAGAGTGCAGCTCTTGATTGAAAGAAAAAATGCTTCTAAGAAATTGAAACTAACTTGCTTATTTACAAAATTTGAAAAGGAAAAAGCTTCTAAGGATAATACTTGTGAAGGTCCTTGATGTTCCATGTATGGGTCAATTCTTCTCCTTTTCGGGTTCTCCAGTGATAGGATCCTTGCCTCATTTTGACTTCGCTATGATGAAAGGTCCTTCCCATTTTTGTTGAATTTTTCCCACAGTGTCTTCATTTCTTTTCCTATTAAGCACCAAGTCTCCCCGTCTGCAGGTCTCTTTTCACTACTTTCTTGTTGTACCACTTGCTTGTTTCTTCTTGGTATTTTAAAGATTCATCACAGCTTGGTTTCTTTCTTCTTGAGCAAGTCTTTTGCTTGTCTTTTTGGTCTTCTTAAAAGCTTGTGATTTGGACACCCGCTCTTGGACCTTCGAATTGTATTTCTTCTGGAGTCATTGCTTCGTCGCCATATAGTAATTTGAATGGTGTAAACTTCGTTGATCTTGTTGTAGTTGTGTTGTGACTCCAAACAATTCTAGGTAGCTCTTCAACCCATTTTCCTTTTGGCAGTCCTACTAGATTCTTTGAAATTCCGACACATATGATACCATTTGCTCTTTTCATTTGCCCCATTGGATCGTGGGTATTTGACTAACGCCGCAAAGTTGGATTCCCATACTTTCACAAATAGCTTCGAAATCTTATTTATCAAATTGAGTGCCGTTATCCGAGTTATGTGTCTTGGGACTCCGAATCTGCAGATTATGTTCCGCGCAAAGAAACTTCTTCACTATTGTGGATGACATATTTGGGATGGGCTTCGCTTCTATCCATTTTGTAAAATATTCAACCGCGACCACTGCGTATTTGTAATTGCCTTGTCTTTGGTGGAAGTTTGCCAATTATGTCTATTCCCCATCTTGCTAATGGCCAAGTGGGTTCAATATCTTGAATTGGATTTGCCGGGCGTTTGACTTGTTTGCTAAGATTTGGCGGTTGTGACAAGTTTTGACTATTTCTTTCTTTGTCTTTTTTTGAGCGGTTGGCCAATAAAATCCTTGTCACAATGCTTTTCCCGCTATGGCTCTAGGGGCGGCATGATTTCCACATACTCCATTTGTGAATTTCTTGTAACAAATTTTTTGCCTTCTTCGCTTGAGATGCATTTGAGTAAAGGTTCACAAATACCATGTTTGAAAAGTTGATTGTCAATGAGCTTGTAATTTCTTGTCTTGTGCTTCATTCTTACTTCTTCACCTTCGCTTTCGGCTCATAAAATCCTCTCTCAAGAAGGCTATTATCTCTGATCTCCAGTCTTCGCTCTCAATGATGTGGATGTATTTTGGTTCTTCAATTTTTGCTTTTATTGAAGATTCTGTTAGCACTTGGTAAAACACATCTGGAGGTAGCTTTACTTTTTGGGCTGCTGCCTTTGCGATTTCATCAGCTTCTTCATTGTTTGTTCTTGAGATGCTTCGTCTTTGTGAATCCTTTGAAGTGTTTTTCTTGATCTCTTACACTTTGCGGGTATTTTGTTAGCTCGGATCTTTTGCTTTTAATTCTTCTCGACGTGTCCCCGCCACCACTTGAGAATCTGCTTTTATCAAGATTCTTTGTATGCCCATTGCTCGGCTTTGCGGAGCCCCGCCATCTTGCTTCATATTCTGCGATATTGTTGGTGGATCGAAATTCAAGTCTTGCTGCATACTTCATTTTGATGCCATTTGGCGAAGTGATTATTGCTGCTACACCAGCCCCTGCGGAGCCCCATGCACCATCGCAATTCATTGTCCATTCTTGGCAGGACAAGGTCCATTCTTGATGATTCTTTTGATCTTCACTGGATGTTGCTGGTGCCCAATCTGAGATGAAATCTGCGAGTACTTGTGATTTTATAGCTGTTCTTTTCTCGAATTCGATGAAGTATTGCGAGATTTCGGCTGCCCATTTCCCAAGCCTTCCTGAAGATTTGCGGCTTTGTAGTACATCTTTGAGTGGTTGGTTTGTTGGAATTCTTACTTTGTGAGCCAAGAAGTAGTGCTTCAATTTTCTTGTTGCCATGAGTACTGCATATGCTATCTTTTCAATCTCCGAGTAAAATATTTTTGACCCGGAGAGGGCTTCGGAGACAAAATAGATTGGTTCTTGCTTCTTCGCGTGGTCTTTCTCTCTTTTCTTGCACGGGATTAAACTTCTTTGCTTTATCGGATCTTTGAAATGTATAAGAGTAGTTCTTGATCAACATTTGGTGTTGTTAATGTTGAGGGGCTTGCAAGGTGTTTCTTTATTTCTTCAAAAGTGTTCTGCTTTGTTCTTCTCCCCATGTGAAATTTGACTTCGCTCCTTTGAGTGCTTGAAAGATTGGAAAGCTTTTTTCTCGCTGATTTTGATATGAATTGCTCAAATAAGCCAACCTCGCTGTCAACTTTTTGTATGTCTTTAACGTTTTTTCAGGGACACAGGTTTGCATGATTGCTTTTATCTTTTCTCGGGTTTGGGTCAATGCCTTTTGTTGAGACTATGCATCCAAGAATTTTGCCTTTTTTGTACTCGAAGGTGCATTTACGTGGATTGAGCTTGAGATTTGCTTTTCTTAAATTTTCAAATGTCTCGCTTCGGTCTTTGAGAGGTGGTCTTCACGTTTTTTTGCTTTTACTATTATGTCGTCGATATATGCCGCCAGATTGTCTCGATTTGATCTTTGAGGACCACCGATGTCATTCTAATGAAGCTTGAACTGCGTTAAGAAGCCCTCTCGCCATTCTTTGGAAACAAGAAGTTCCAAATGGCGTGATGAAACTTGTCTTTTCTTCATCTTCTTTTTCATATAGATTTGATGATACCCCGAGAAGCGGTCGAGGAAACTTAGCATTTCACTTCCTCGCCGCTTGATCGACCAATGTGTCAATTCTAGGAAGAGGGAAATTGTCTTTTCGGGCAAGCCTTATTGAGGTCCAGTGAAGTCTATGCACATTCTCCATTTTCCATTGCTTTTCTTTTACCATCACAATGTTTGCCACCATGTTGTAAATTGGACTTCTCTTATAACTTTTGCATCTAGCAATCTTTGCACTTCTACTTCGCGGCTATTGTTACTCTTAGGAAATTTTCCGTAACTTTTTGTTTTTGGCTTGATATTGGGATTGATATTTAGTCGATGCTCAATGATATCTCTGCGACTCCTTCTAAGTCCTTTGTTTACCAAGCGAAGACGTCTTGATTGCTTCTTAAGAAATTTGTGAGTTGTTCTTCTTCTTCTTTTTGTTAGATTGGAGCTAATGATGACTTTTTTGTCCTGTCACCATTGGGTCTAACAGACTTCCTTGGTTTCTTCCTTGGAGCATGTCTTAGCTTTCTTTTTAGACTTCGCATTTTTTCTTTTAGCCTCTTAAACTTCGATTTCTTCTATGTTCAGCACATTTCTTTGAGCTGGAGTTGAGTCTTTTTCTATGCTTCTTGCTTCTGTTTGATTGCCGTGAATTGATATTGGCCCATTGATTGCTGGGACTTTCATGCATAGATAAGAGTAGTTGATCACAGCTTCAAAAATATTTAGACTCCCTCTCCCAAAGATTGCGTTGTACTGGCTATGCATCTCGACCACATCAAATGCCACTTGTTCTGTTCTTGCGTTGTTTTGTGTCTTGAATGATACTGGTAGTACAATTCTTCCAATTGAGTTGATCCTTTTGCCCCCGAAGCCGATTAGTGGATATTCTGCTCTCCCCAAGTTTTGTCTTTTGATTCCCATGGCATCAAGTGTTGATGCGAAGAGTATGTCAGCGGAGCTCCCTCCGTCCACTAAGATTTTGGTGACATCCCATCCGTCAATGTTTGCTTCTATTACCATAGCGTCCATGTGTGGATAATCTTTGAGTTTCATGTCTTGCTCTGTGAATATGATTGGTTGATGAGACCATCTTGTCTTCTTGTATGGTCCTTCCATTGTTATTGCATTGACTCTTCGGAAGTAATTTCTTCTTTCATTGTTTGTTGCATGCTCAATGCTGTTACCTCCGCAAATGGTCATTATTCTGCCCCTGCTTGCTGTTGAAATGGCTGGAGAACCATTGTTTTGCATGTTTGAGTTGTTGTTTGCCACCGAGGCTTCTGCTTGCGGGGTTTGTGTTTGTGCCCATTGTGGTGGTGCCATTGCCAACGGTTGACAATTGTATATCGGAGGTGGTCCTGGTAGTGCTTGTTGATGGTAGTTTGGATCGAAGTATGCTTGATTATGCGAAGTGCTTGCTTGTGACAAGAGGTTTATTGATCGTTGATTTTCTGCTGACTTGTTCTCTTGTTGCACTTGCTCTATGCTTTTCTTCACCATTGGGCACATTTTCGATGTGTGACCCGACCCCTTTGCCATGAATGATCGCGATTACATTTCTTCAGTCTCAAGATTCTTCATTCCCCAAATCTCTCGATTGAAACCTCCTCTTTGGTTATTGCTGAAATTTCTGTTGTTGTATAGGCTTCGCTGGTTGTTTTGTCCTTGGATATTGTCTCCGCTTTGTTCGTTGTTGATTTGGTTCACGCGAAGTGGTGGCTGGTATTGATGATAATATGGTCTTCGCTCAAAGTTCTGTGGCTTGAATTGGTTGTTTGTCTTCGCTTGATTTTTCTGTGCGTTTTCTTCTTCGATCTTCTTTCTGTAGTCGTCATCTGATCTTGCATATTTTTGGAATTCTTCATACAATTGAGCGACGGTTGTTGGTCTTTCTCTCTTTAGGTGCGATGACAAGCGCCCGGCCGAAGGCCTCGATCGCTTTTGCAATGATGACAACTTCGTCGATACTTAGGGATTTGGGTTTTCATTTGAATGAATCTTTTTGTAATATTGGATTATTGGCTCCTTTGGGTATTGCTTGATGTCGAACAAGTCATCACTTGTTAGTCCCGTATGTTTAAATCCTTGGAAGTCAATTAACAGGGTTGTTCTGAGTTGCTCCCAACTTTTTAGGGATCTTGGTTTGAGCGAGGCGTACCACTTTTGGGCTGGACCTTTCATTGCCATTATAAGTGCCTTTGCTAATGTTTTGTCGTCTCCCCCACCTGATTCAACAAATTGCTTGAAGCTCATCGGGAATTTTCTTGGAGTGCATCAAACCTTCGTATGTTGGTATGACGTTGAACTTGAACCCTTTAGGCCATTTCTTTGTTTGCGGGTCTATTGACCAATGGAGATTCGGATCAATTGTGGTTATTGCTTTTCATTGCTCGACTTGTTTTGGCTTCGCTTTGTTATCATGACTTAGCGGTCTTGATTGTTGAGTTCTTCATTTAATCTTTGTAGCTCTGCCGGCTTCATTGATTCTCTTTGCAAGGTTTTTTCTCTTGTTCTGGCTTTGCATGCCTTAAGTTCTTTTTGTCTTTTGATTAGCTCTTCTTCTAACTCTTGTAGCTTTCTTGCTTCTTCGTTTCGGTCTTTGTTTGAAATGACTTCTTTCGGGACGGTGTCTCCGTTTGCTCTTGGTGCTTCATTTTTTGTTGTTGCCTCTTCGTGATAATTCTTTGTCTTGTTCTTGGGGGTCTTCCCATGATTTCTTGATGGCCGTGGGATAGATCGTTGCTCACACGGGGCGGTGGGCCAAAGATGTTGGGTGAATGTTCAGCTCAACACGATATTGATGAAGATATGGTTTACAAGATGGCCATTCATCATGTTCTTCTGGATGGGGTCGGGGGTATTTATAGGCCCCGACTTAAATAATAAAGATGCAAAAATACTTCAAGATCCTAAGTGGGTTTCTATGAGGCAAACATCCTAGCGAAGATGTCCCCCTTGACTTCGCGCTGTTTTCTTAATGGAACTACAAACATGAATGCTACATACAAAGAACATGACCATTTACTTCAAAATCAAAAAGTAGAACACTTGTGCAAAGTGTGCTTAATGGAACTATCAATGAGAAAATTTCAACAAAGGAAGTCTAATTTTCCTTTAGGACACAAGCATGACCATTTACTTCAAAATCAAAAAGTTTATTTGGCGGTATATATCCCACGTAGTGGAAAATGCACGTCATTGAGCTACGGAACGGCTTGCACCGCGGCTGAATGAGCATTTCACTAAATAAACAATCGGGACAAAATGGCATCATCTACTAACCTAATTGGAGTTAAGTTGTGACACACGTCCACCCAACAACAACAAACCTAGCATTCTAAATGGTATAACAATATACGTAAGAACATTGGTGTCTTGATCTCGCCACAAATCTGATTCACTAAAAGAAACACAAGTAGACATCCCTTACTATTCCAATTGGAATAACGGCATTCTAAAGGTTTACCAGGATATGTAAGCACATTCACTTTAGCGATTGCCTTAACTAAATAAGGCTGGCGATCACACCCTATAGCTAAGAAATATGGGGAAAAACAAATGTGTCATCATTTACTGAACCAATTGACATGGAGTTGTCCAACACACGGACATGATGACCAGCGGTTCACCCAATAACGATGATCATGGTGTTCCTAAATTTTTCACGGGGATACCGCCGGTATATCGCACAACATCCCCTTTTTATTTAGGGTATTCAACTAGAGAGACCAATGCTACAAACAAGAAAATCACCTAAAACAATTGAGCATTGTGCAACTGCACTCAATGGAATTATCCATGAGAAAATTTCAACTAAGTGTAATTTGGCGTTTAGCACAAAACATAACCGTTTTCTTCAACATCGGGCAGTTCATTTGGCGAGATATATCCAACGTATAGGAAAATGCATGCCATGCAACCACGCAGCAACTTGCATGGCGGCGGCAGAGAATTCACCAAATAGACAAAATGGCATCATTTACTAATCTAGTAGGAGTCAAGTTGTGATGCCCGGTGCACCCAATAATAACAAGTCGGCATTCAAGTTGCAAAACCCGGGTCCACCCAATAACAAAGAAGCGGGCATTCTAAAGGTTTGCTTAGGGACATGTAAGCACATCCTTTTGGCACACGGAGCCTTAACCAAATAAGATGTCCGCGATTCTGAGAGATAATTAAAAGAAGACACTCAACTAGATGGAAATTCCTCACGAGGGGCTTAGGAAATACAAAGCATTTGTCGTCGTGAAATCACGATTACATTACTTCCAAAATCACAAGATCATACTAAGACAAAGAAGAAAAATGCAAATGGCATTAGGGAAAGCAATAATACTTGATAAAAAAGTGGGACATCATACGGTGAGTTGAGCGGCATACACTTTTTCTTGAACAAGAAAAGCGGAAATTCTAGATGTACTATACCTAGGCTATAACTGAACGCAAAGACAAACCTAACACAAACAAATCATTATATCCCTTGAAACAGGGATCTCGATCGGGAGGCGGTAGGGATCTCTCACCTTGAAGTGAACACGGAGGTCCCGCCCATGGCCTTGGCGGCTACAACGAATAAAAAGAGAACCACACGCGAATCGGACAAACCCGCGGATGCACAAATGGACATGGAAACCCTCGGCAAAGAAGCTTACACTTGGTGGGGTTGGTCGGCTCCCTCGAGTATTTCACGGAACCCGAGAAAAAAGGGCCGTCGCGACGTCGGAGTTGGTTAAGGGCGAGTGCAAATCCATGGATGCAGCGCATGGAATATGCAAGAAGCGCATGGGTAAGGGCGAGGGAGATCTCACCATGGTCGCAACCGGCCGAAATTTGGCGGCCTCGAGGCTGTGTTGAGATGCTCCTACGGGCGGCGGGTGGAAAAAAGCGGCCGTGGAAGGAGCGAGTCGTATATGAAGCACGGCAACTACGGGGAAACCCTAGCGGCCGTTATGGGCGAGCCGTCCGCGCGGTCACTATAGGCCCACGTAAGTTCACGTTTCGTCAAGTTTTACCCGACAATGCCGAATTGGGCGAATCGTCTCAAAAGAACACACAATATATGTGTGTCATGGTTAAATAGCATATTGTTGTATACTTGTCGTTATATTTTGTCATTGTGGAGGTATATTATTTAATTTATACATTGGTTTGGGTTCTCAATGTTAATGTTATTTTTAATTTATATTCCATTGAGAGTTAAGCGTGATTGGATTATGGTTAGCTATGCATCGGTGTAACCGTTGCTATATTGTATTTTGCATTTGTTATTGAAATGGAACTATAACAAAAAGTATTTATTAAGTAGTCAAAAAGTTCAACATGATGATATTTTATCACAAGGAGTTGTGAATAGGATTTTCTATTTTATGTTATTTATTTGATTTTTCATATGTACCCATACAAAACATAGGAATAACTCTACATAGATTTGTTTATGATGATTTCAAAACAAATTGATTTTACATTATAATATTTTTCTAGGATTCACTTTTGCAAATTAAACTTTTACCAAATTATACGTAAAAGAAAAAAGAGTAGATAAGGGTAAATTGCGTCGGTCGAATTTGGCCCATTAAGACCTAATCGGTCCCGAGTGGGCGGGAGGCCGACCTAGACCGAACTTTGATTTCAAAAAACTCGAGGCCTTTTTATGCAATTTTTTTCTATGAGAGGCTCAAATGCGTGCGATTTCATACAAGTTTGAGGGGTTTTTTTCGCAAAATGGTCGGGACTTCGCTGATCCAGGCCGTGCGTGCCTATGACGTGGCTACTCTCCTCTTTTGTTGTAGCTTTTCAGATATAGAAAATTATCAATTCTTGATTCCAAACAACTTATTCAATTATACGGTTTTGGGAAGAAGAGGTTAAACCATTGTGTAGCCTCGACATTTATCTATAAAATTGCTATAAAGCTAAAACCCAATATCCGAAATTCACGGCATATCCTTGTGCCAAGTCATCCGCTTCCCTCTTGCCATAGCCCGCCATCCGGTCGTCCTCCTACCCTCCTCCCCGACAATGAAGAGGCAAATGCATCATCAATTCCTTCCACATCACCCGATCGCCACTCGGTCATGATGCCAAAAGAAAAGGAGAATCCGCACCAATTAATCACACATCCGCCACCTCCTCCTTTATACACCCACCAAACCCTTTTTTCAATAGATGATGGCCAAAACCTAATTCTCTAGCATATATTGTGCCATGTCATCCCCTTCTCCTCTCATGTCGTAGCCAAGCCGTCCGATTACGCTCCTGCCCTCCTCCTAAGCACGAACTAGTTAAACGCCCGCGGCGTTGCTACGGATAACTAAATTTAATATAAAAACACATAAATCGCATGATAAGATAACCATACTATAAAATTAAACAATGATACTAAAGTGACATTTAATTTAAATAAGTTTTGTGAAAGTAATACAATCAATCATGGATATCGGAGCTTTTTAAACTCTATTTTATGGACTTCTTCATAATTCATCTAAGATAATATTATCAAGGACACGTGTATGCATACTTCACCATTGGGCTTGTAAAATTAAATGGACTGTCCGGACGACTTGGTGTGATGGAGCAACGAGGATTCAAGATGCAAAAGTCCAGTTCGACAAACTAAGATGGCTTGTCTCCAAATCAAGAGCATAGTTTTTTCAAACATGTATCAAATCTCTTCATAGGTTTTCTCCAACATAGTATTTCACAAAAAAAGTAGTAAGGTTCTTTGAATATAAATTATACAAATAAAATAGTTGCGGCTACAATAGCATGTACGCCGGCTTTAAGTAGAACGTAAGTTCACGTAAACAAGCGGCTCATTTAAATAAAAAGACTACTTCATAGTGGATAACTACTTCCGCGCGCGAGTCACGTTTCCTTCCTAATTTTTATCGCAACAACCAACATGCGTGGTTAATTCCCGCCTTTATTGTGTGGTTAATTCCTTCCTTTATCGGGTAGGTCGCATAGACGATTCGTTTCTTTTTCTCCCTTCAGGTTCACATGGGGTGGCGGTTGGGCAAACTCAAAGCGAATGTCGCACCAAAAAATGCCTCCTAAAGGAAAGAAACCGCCTCTTAAACTCGAATGGGAACATCTCATCGATGGGCACATGGGTATTCGAGGAAGGAATACCCGCTTCCCAAATTTGCTACCCTACCACGATTTCCACGATGATCATGGTGTTCCTAAAGTTTACGGGGGATCTTTTGCCGGTATGTAGCACAAAGATCCTGCTTTTTGTTTAGGGTATTCAACTACGAAAAACCAACACTACAAACATGAATGCTACATACAAAGAGTAGAACACCGTGCAAGTGTGCTTAATGGAACTATCAATGAGAAAATTTCAACAAAGGAAGTCTAATTTTCCTTTTAGCACACAAGCATAACCATTTACTTCAAAATCAAATAGTTCATTTGGCGTTATATATCCCACGAGTGGGGGGAAAATGCATGTCATTGAGCTACGGAACAGCTTGCACCACGAAAGAATGCAGCATTTCACTAAATAAACAAACGGGACAAAATGGCAACATCTACTAATCTAATTGGAGTTAAGTTGTGACACACGTCCCACCCAACAACAACAAACCCGGCATTCTAAAGGTATAACAATATACGTAAGAACATTGGTGCCTTGATCCGCCACAAATACGAGAGATTCACTAAAAAGAAACACAAGTAGACATCCCTTACTATTCCAATTGGAATAACCGGCATTCTAAAGGTTTACCAGATATGTAAGCACATTCACTTTAGCAGTGTCTTAACTAAATAAGTTTGCCGATCACACCCTACTAAAGAAATATGGGAAAAAACAAATGTGTCATCATTTCTTGAACCAATTGACATGGAGTTGTCCAACACATGGACATGATGACCAACGGTTCACCCAATAACGATGATCATGGTGTTCCTAAATTTTACGGGGATACCCCAAGATATCGCACAACATCCCCTTTTTTTATTTAGGTATTCAACTAGAGAGACCAATGCTACAAACAAGAAAATCACCTAAAACAATTGAGCACCGTGCAACCGCACTCAAGTGAATTATCCATGAGAAAATTTCAACTAAGTGTAATTTGCGTTTAGCACAAAACATAACTGTTTTCTTCAACATGAGACAGTTCATTTGGCCGCATATATCCAACGAAGCGAGGAAAATACATGCCATGCAACCCGCGAGCAACTTGCACACGGCAGCGGCCAGAGAGAATTCACCAAATAGACAAAATGGCATCATTTACTAATCTAGTAGGAGTCAAGTTGTGATGCCCGGTGCACCCAATAATAACAAGTCGGCATTCAAGTTGCAAAACCTGGTCCACCCAATAACAAAGAAGCGGGCATTCTAAAGGTTTGCCGGACATGTAAGCACATCCTTTTTGGCACTGGAGCCTTAACCAAATAAGTTGCCGCAGCTTCTGAGAGATAATTAAAAGAAGACACTCAACTAGATCGAAATTCCTACTGAGGGGCTTAGGAAATACCGCATTTTTCGGTGAAATCACAAGACATTACTTCCAAAATCACAAAGATCATACTAAGACAAAGAAGACAAATGCAAATGGCATTTAGGAAAGCAATAATAACAAGAAAAAAAAGTGGGACATCATACGTGAGTTGAACGGCATACACCGCTTGAATAGTAAAGCGGAAATTCTAGATGTACTATACCTAGGCTATAACTCGAACGCAAAGACAAACCTAACACAAACAAATCATTATATCCCTTGAAACAGATCTCGATCGGGAGGCGTGTAGGGATCTCTCACCTTGAAGTGAACACGGAGGTCCCGGCCCATGGCCTTGGCGGCTACAACGAATAAAAGAGAACCACACGCGAATCGGACAAACCCCTCGCAGATGCACAAATGGACATGGAAACCCACGGCAAAGAAGCTTACACTTGGTGGGGTTGGTCGGCTCCCTCGAGTATTTCACCGGAACCGTAAACAAGGGCCGCCGCGACGCCGGGTTGGTTAAGGGCGAGTGCAAATCCATGGATGCAACGCATGGAATATGCAAGAAGCGCATGGGTAAGGACGAGGGAGATCTCACCATGGCCGCAACCGCGAGCCGGCGGCCTCGAGGTCGTGTTGAGATGTCTCCGCGCGGCGGGTGGAAAAGAAGCGGCCGTGGAAGGAGCGAGTCAGATATGAAGCACGGCAACTACGGGAAACCCTAGCGGCCGTTATGGGTCGAGCCGTCCCGGTCACTATAGGCCCAACGTAAGTTCACGTTTGTCAAGTTTTACCCCCCACAATGCCGAATTGGGCCGAATCGTCTCAAAAGAACACACAATATATGTGTGTCATGGTTCGTAGCATATTGTTGTATACTTGTCGTATATTTTGTCATTGTGGAGGTATATTATTTAATTTATACATTGGTTTGGGTTCTCAATGTTAATGTTATTTTTAATTTATATTCCATTGAGAGTTAGCGTGATTGGATTATGGTTAGCTATGCATCGGTGTAACCGTTGCTATATTGTATTTTGCATTTGTTATTGAAATGGAACTATAACAAAAAGTATTTATTAAGTAGTCAAAAGTTCAACATGATGATATTTTATCACAAGGAGTTGTGAATAGGATTTTCTATTTTATGTTATTTATTTGATTTTTCATATGTACCCATACAAAACATAGGAATAACTCTACATAGATTTGTTTATGATGATTTCAAAACAAATTGATTTTTTGTTATAATATTTTTCTAGGATTCACTTTGCAAATTAAACTTTTACCAAAATTATACGTAAAAGAAAAAAGAGTAGATAAGGGTAAATTAAGGTCGGTCGAATTTGGCCCATTAAGACCTAATCACCCGAGTGGGCGGGGAGGCCGACCTAGACCGAACTTTAATTTCAAAAAAACTCGAGGGCTTTTATGCAATTTATTCTATGAGAGGCTCAAATGCGTGCGATTTCATACAAGTTTGAGGGGTTTTTTTTAAAAAATGGTCGACTACCTCGATCCGGGCCGTGCGTGCCTATGACGTGGCTACTCTCCTCTTTTGTTGTAGCTTTCGTATATAGAAAATTATCAATTCTTGATTCCAAACAACTTATTCAATTATACAGTTTGGGAAGAAGAGGTTAAACCATTGTGTAGCCTCGACATTTATCTATAGCTGCTATAAAGCTAAAACCCAATATCCGAAATTCCCGGCATATCCTTGTGCCAAGTCATCCGCTTCTCCTCTTGCCATAGCCACGTCATCCGGTCGTCCCTCCTACCCTCCTCCCGACAATGAAGAGGCAAATGCATCATCAATTCCTTCGACATCACCCGATCGCCACTCAAGACAGATGCCAAAAGAAAAGGAGAATCCGCAACAATTAATCACACATCCGCCACCTCCTCCTCTATACACCCACCAAACCCTTTTTTTTCAATAGATGATGGCCAAAACCTAATTCTCTAGCATATATTGTGCCATGTCATCCCCTTCTCCTCCCCGTCGTAGCCAAGCCGTCCGATTCCGCTCTGCCCCTCCTCCTAAGCACGAACTAGTTAAACGCCCGTGCGTTGCTACGGATAACTAAATTTTATATAAAACACATAAATCGCATGATAAGATAACCATACTATAAAATTAAACAATGATACTAAAGTGACATTTAATTTAAATAAGTTTTGTGAAAGTAATACAATCAATCATGGATATCGGAGGTTTTTAAACTCTATTTTATGGACTTCTTCATAATTCATCTAAGATAATATTATCAAGGACCTGTGTATGCATACTTAACCATTGGTCTTGTAAAATTAAATGGACTGTCCTGGACGACTTGGTGTGATGGAGCAACAGATTCAAGATGCAAAAGTCCGGTTCGACAAACTAAGATGGCTTGTCTCCAAATCAAGAGCATAGTTTTTTCAAACATGTATCAAATCTCTTCATAGGTTTTCTCCAAGATAGTATTTCACAAAAAAAGTAGTAAGGTTCTTTGAATATAAATTATACAAATAAAATAGTTGCAGCTACAATAGCATGTACGTCGGCTTTTCAACGTAAGTTCCGTAACGTTTGCGGCTCATTTAAATAAAAGACTACTTCATAGTGGATAACTACTTCACGTAACAGAGTCACAGTTTCCTTCCTAATTTTTATCGCAACAACCAACATGCGTGGTTAATTCCCGCCTTTTATTGTGTGGTTAATTCCTTCCTTTATCGGGTAGGTCGCATAGACGATTCGTTTTTTTTTCTCCCTTCCGGTTCACATGGGGTGGCGGTTAGGGCAACCGGCGAATGTCGCACCAAAAAAATGCCTCCTAAAGGAAAGAAATTGCTTCCTCTTAAACTCGAATGGGAACATCTCATCGATGGGCACATGGGTATTCGAGGAAGGAATACCCGCTTCCCAAATTGCTACCCTACCACGATTTCCACGATGATCATGGTGTTCCTAAAGTTTACGGGGATACGCCCGGTATGTAGCACAGCATCCTCGCTTTTTTCTTTAGGGTATTCAACTACGAGAAACCAACACTACAAACATGAATGCTACATACAAAGAGTAGAACACCGTGCAAGTGTGCTTAATGGAACTATCAATGAGAAAATTTCAACAAAGGAAGTCTAATTTTCCTTTAGCACACAAAGCATAACCATTTACTTCAAAATCAAATAGTTCATTTGGCGTTATATATCCCACGAAGTGGGAAAATGCATGTCATTGAGCTACGGAACAGCTTTTGCACCGCAGAGAGAGCATTTCACTAAATAAACAAACAGACAAAATGGCAACTTCTACTAATCTAATTGGAGTTAAGTTGTGACACACGTCCACCCAACAACAACAAACCCGGCATTCTAAAGGTATAACAATATACGTAAGAACATTGGTGCCTTGATCTCGCCACAAATACGAGATTCACTAAAAAGAAACACAAGTAGACATCCCTTACTATTCCAATTGGAATAACGGCATTCTAAAGGTTTACCAGGATATGTAAGCACATTCACTTTAGCAGGTGCCTTAACTAAATAAGTCTGATCACACCCTATAGCTAAGAAATATGGGAAAAACAAATGTGTCATCATTTCTTGAACCAATTGACATGGAGTTGTCCAACACATGGACATGATGACCAACGGTTCACCCAATAACGATGATCATGGTGTTCCTAAATTTTTACGGGGATCTTTGCCGATTATATCGCACAACATCCTTTTTTTATTTAGGGTATTCAACTAGAGAGACCAATGCTACAAACAAGAAAATCACCTAAAAACAATTGAGCAATTGTGCAAAATGCACTCAATGGAATTATCCATGAGAAAATTTCAACTAAGTGTAATTTGCGTTTAGCACAAAACATAACCGTTTTTCTTCAACATCGGAGCATACCATTTGGCGGCTTATATCCAATGAAGCGAGGAAAATGCATGCCATGCAACCACGAAAGCAACTTGCACGGCGGCAGCCAGAGAATTCACCAAATAGACAAAATGGCATCATTTACTAATCTAGTAGGAGTCAAGTTGTGATGCCCGGTGCACCCAATAATAACAAGTCGGCATTCAAGTTGCAAAACCTGGTCCACCCAATAACAAAGAAGGTGCATTCTAAAGGTTTGCGGGACATGTAAGCACATCCTTTTGGCACCCGGAGCCTTAACCAAATAAGATGTCGCAATTACGAGATAATTAAAAGAAGACACTCAACTAGATGGAAATTCCTCTGTAATTAGGAAATACAACATTTGTCGTGAAATCATAGTACATTACTTCCAAAATCACAAGATATCATACTAAGACAAAGAAGAAAAATGCAAATGGCATTAGGGAAAGCAATAATACTTGAAAAAAGTGGGACATCATACGGGTGAGTTGAACGGCATACACCGCTTGAACAAGAAAGCGGAAATTCTAGATGTACTATACCTAGGCTATAACCGAACGCAAAGACAAACCTAACACAAACAAATCATTATATCCCTTGAAACAGGATCTCGATCGGGGGCGGTAGGGATCTCTCACCTTGAAGTGAACACGGAGGTCCCGGCCCATGGCCTTGGCGGCTACAACGAATAAAAAGAGAACCACACGCGAATCCGACAAACCCGCAGATGCACAAATGGACATGGAAACCCTCGGCAAAGAAGCTTACACTTGGTGGGGTTGGTCGGCTCCCCTCGAGTATTTCACGGAACCGTAAAACAAGGGCCGCCGCACGCGTCGAGTTGGGTAAGGGCGAGTGCAAATCCATGGATGCAGCGCATGGAATATGCAAGAAGCGCATGGGTAAGGACGAGGGAGATCTCACCAGGGTCGCAACCGGCGAGCCGGCGGCCTCGAGGCTGTGTTGAGATGCTCTGGGCGGCGCTTGTGGAAAGAAGCGGTTGTGGAAGGAGCGAGAGCTTTATATGAAGCATGGAAACTACGGGGAAACCCTAGCGGCTTCGTTATGGGCCGAGCCGTCCGCGCGGTCACTATAGGCCCACGTAAGTTCACGTTCATCAAGTTTTACCCGGACAATGCCAAATTAGGCGAATCGTCTCAAAAGAACACACAATATATGTGTGTCATGGTTCGTAGCATATTGTTGTATACTTGTCGATATTTTGTCATTGTGGAGGTATATTATTTAATTTATACATTGGTTTGGGTTCTCAATGTTAATGTTATTTTTAATTTATATTCCATTGAGAGTTAGCGTGATTGGATGAGTATGATGGTTAGCTATGCATCGGTGTAACCGTCGCTATATTGTATTTTGCATTTGTTATTGAAATGGAACTATAACAAAAGTATTTATTAAGTAGTCAAAAGTTCAACGTGATGATATTTTATCATAAGGAGTTGTGAATAGGATTTTCTATTTTATGTTATTTATTTGATTTTTCATATGTACCCATACAAAACATAGGAATAACTCTACATAGATTTGTTTATGATGATTTCAAAATAAATTGATTTTCTGTTATAATATTTTTCTAGGATTCACTTTGTAATTTAAACTTTTACCAAAATTATCCGTAAAAAAGAAAAAAAGAGTAGATAAGGGTAAATTGCGTCGGTCGAATTTGGCCCATTAAGACCTAATCGGGTCCCGAGGGGGCAGGGAGGCCGACCTAGACCGAACTTTGATTTCAAAAAACTTCTCGAGGGCTTTTATACAATTTTTTTTTACGTGAGAGGCTCGAAATGCGTGCGATTTCATATAAGTTTGAGAGTTTTTTTCGCAAAAATGGTCGGGACTCGCTGATCCAGCCGTGCGTGCCTATGGACGTGGCTACTTGATAGGTCCGGCCCGATCTTCCGTGAGGTGCGTGGTAAATCGATTGGTGGAGAACTTCGGCGTTGGCGGTCCGGCTTCAATCAATCACAAACTCGACCCTGCAAATCGCTACACCACCGCTCCAATGGTTATCAACCAAGCACGACTTGATTGACCTCGCCAAGAAGGCTTTCCTGCCAGCGAATCGAGAACACAAGCAAGAACAGTTAAGAACGCAATCTGAATATTGCAAATATGAATGACGAACAGAATTGATTGGTGTTCGAGTTCGGTTCACAAAAGGACTAATCGCCCGCGGTGTGGAGAACAAGAACAGGGGCCACTGGATTACCGTGTCGGAATAATCTTCACGAGTACAATGAATCAATCAAGTTTCTCGATGGAAAACTCAAACTAAACAAAACCCGAGTGTCTAGCAGCGGCGGCGGCTGTGTTTATAGTCTAAGACACGACCTAGGGTTGAGGGCGCCAGGGGTTGGGCGTCCACAACTTGGGCTTAAGGCCCGACACGATACATGACCAAATTGGCCCAAAAACAGGTGACGCAGCACCTTTCCGTGGTCACACAGAATGGTCCACGAGGCATCTGGAGCTGGGACCAGATCCAAAACGACGGCGTCGTCGTCCCCTTTCCATAGAGTCCAAGATCGCCCCGTTTCGATATCGTATGAGGGAGTTACGACCGAAACAATGACGACGTGTCTGCTGAATCCGAGGGTGACGTGGAAACGGAGTTGGAGACGAATTGCAGCTTGGGGAAGACCGTGGCGTAGATGTGTCCAGCGTGGCGATGTCCTCATCATCCTCCCCTTCTTGAATTCGAGTCGCCCCGACTCCATCTTGGCGATGTCCCCATCATCCCCTCCTTCTAGAATTGGAGTCGCCCTCGACTCCATCCCATCATGAACGAACTCCCTCGCAAAATGTTAGTGACAAAGGGCAATGCACAAGACATAAAAAGGTTGAGAGAACATAGTATAACATGGTGCATCGGGATTATCACATAACTCAGCAGAGCGAAGTTGTTGCAAGAAAAGCACCCCCATTTAACTGAATCCCATTATTGGTAGCAACGTCTATTGAAGGTTTATTTTTTAATCTCTTGAGCATGTTTAACAATATCCGTAGGAGACAAAGGCAGCAATGTAATTTTCTTGTCCTTATGCATAAAAGTGTATGTATTAGTTCTACCATGGTGTGAAGTATCATTATCAAATTCCCATGGACGACCCAATAAAATAGAACAAGCTTGCATAGGTACAACATCAAAATTAGCAAAGATCATAATAAGAGCACGTGAAAAAAGCTAATGCGTGCTGATTTGGTTACCTTAGTCTTACCACTATTGTTGAACCATTGAAGTTTGTATGGATAAGAGTGTTGACGTGTGGGTAAACCAAGCTTCTCGACCAAATCTTCACTCACCAAGTTGTTGCAACTCCCGCTATCAATGATGGTGAGAACACGACAACCCCCGCACAACAAGATACATGTGGAACAAATTGTTGCGCTTTGGATCTTCTTGTCTTCCTCTTGTGCCAAACGAGAACTCAAGACACGCTGCACAAGTAGGTTAGGATAGCCCGCGGTGGCAGCGACGAGTCAATGGCGATAGCCGCGCCTTGCTCAAAGATCATCCGAATCTGCATGAATGTTAGCAAAGAAGAGCTAAATCATCTTCAACATCACTAGTACTTACATATCCATCCTCGCAGCAATGAAAGCGCGTTTGTCGGGGGCATTCTCGCGGCAATATGGCCCATGCCATGGCAGCGGTGGCAAGTGATTTTGGAGCTCGAGGAGGACGCGCTAGTAGAAGCACCTGTAGTGACACCTTTCTTCGGAAGTGGGTTATGCAAAACAATAGATTTGTTTACCTCGGAAGAAGGTGCAAAGCGGAGGCATCAATGTAGCAAGAGGGAACTTTGGCGCCTCATGTGTGGAACGTTGTTTGATGAGAGTATCTCCCATCGTTGGACCCGAAAGATTGTTGTTGACGGCGGCCCCAGACTTCACGTTACGCCTTAAGAGCAAGATGATACAATCGAGAAAATGTAGTCCAATCTTTATAATCAAGAATATCTTGGAGTTCACGATTTAAACCACCAAAAGAATCGAGAACAAGTCCGGATATTATTTTCTTGGACACCACAACGTGCCAAACCAATAAGCAAAGTTTGATAGTATTGTTCGACACTCTTATCACCTTGTTTTAAAGTTTGCGCTTCAAAAGTAAATCACGTTGGTAATAAGGAGGAACAAAAAACGAGATTTCATGCGTCGCTTTAAATCATTCCAAGTGTGAGGTGTAGGAGCAAAGATTACGAACATCGCCAGGATTACAAAGATCATGCCACCAAAATAAAAGCAAATTCATAGAAATTCGCTAGTAGCAAGCCTAACTCTATGCTCCTCGGGAACTCTATGAGATGAAAACTTTTGATCAACAAAGAATTTCCCAATTTAAATAGACCTCGGGATCAGCATTAACAAAGAAATTCAGGCAAGGAGAATTTAACCTTACTAAAAGGATCATTATTATTACCTCGGTTACGATTACCTCCCATACCACGGCGATTATGATGAAGACTATCCACATCACGATCAAAAGCGGCGTCATCTTCAAGATCAGCATCATCATCAAGTTCAGCATCATCGTCAAGATCACCAAGGTCATCCTCATTAGGATGTGGACGCCAGTCCACGGCGTTGCTCAACATGTTCAATCCGAGTCATCGAGTGTTAAAGTTGCGCCGCATCTCCCGGAATTGCCGTGTCATGTACGCAGTGCGTTGATCGGCAATGAGTGTGGTCGGCTTCGGCCTTGGACACACACTCATTGAAGTCCATTGAGAGGCCGGTTCACCCGGCACTCGACATGGTTAGTAAACAGCAAGAGACAACAACAAATTATTATCCCTAACAACTAACACGACCGAAAGTGGTGAAAGTGGTGGTATAAGTGGAATGCAATATCAAAACGTCTTACCACGCCTTGCAAGTATTCTTACCAAAGCCACACAGGTGGTACAATAAGTCGGCGGGGGGCTTGTGGTGTAAAGGTTGCAGAGGAACCTGTCTGGCCGACAGAAGAAATTTGTGGAGCTATAGGAAGGCACACAATATGACAAAGAAGGATTAGCAAATAGCGAAATCGTTAGCAAGTGTTCAATCTGGATCCAAAGTACAAGTCACAAATGCTGGCTAAGACGTGCCTAGACGTGGCGCAACAAGATGAAACAACTGAACGATGGAAAACAAAGAAGATAGAACAAGCGCACCACGGCAAAGCGCTATTTTTCGTTTTTTTCTCGGATTTTTTGGCGTCCCCGGGTATCACAAAATTTTTATTTTTCTATTATTTTTTGATATTTTTCCTGGAACAAGGATCACCAAGAAATGAAAAATCACAAGAAGAATCACCGAGAAACGAGGTGATATGCAGACTGGAGAAAATCAACAAGATCTCGAAAAGCGTGCAAAACTCTTGACAATTTTTTTCTTTATCTTCCCGAATTTTTTGGCACTTTTCCCGGAACCCAATAGGACTTTGTCGTATTGTTTTGCCCGAAATCGAATCAAGAATCTCCACAAAAATTTCAGATTTTTTCGACAAGCGAGTCAAAAGTTGTGGCCGTTTTTACCGAAGGTACCTCAAAATATGGTGTTCGAAAATTCCGAAAAGCACGAATCGGCGGCAGCAGTTAGGGCAAAGGTGAATCTCCCCAAAACTCCAACACCGAACACACGATGAATCTCCCCTCCAAGAAGAGCAATAGGTATGCGCCGGATGATGTAAGGAGGGCTGCGGTGCAGGCGAAATTGTGGCGGTTGGCAACCTAACTAGGGTTTGCGCGGCAGCGAGAGATCACACAAGGCGGCTAGCGATGGCAAGTCGAGTAATGTGGTGGAATCGACTTGGTGTATGGATGCGGTGGATAGGATAGCGGCGGAAATACAAATCACAAATGCGACGGCCGTTGAACTACGACACGAACACAATCCTAATCCAAAGACGAACTAGTTAAACGCCCGTGCGTTGCTACGGGATAACTAAATTTTATATAAAAACACATAAATCGCATGATAAGATAACCATACTATAAAATTAAACAATGATACTAAAGTGACATTTAATTTAAATAAGTTTTGTGAAAGTAATACAATCAATCATGGATATCGGAGGTTTTTAAACTCTATTTTATGGACTTCTTCATAATTCATCTAAGATAATATTATCAAGGACACGTGTATGCATACTTCACCATTGGTCTTGTAAAATTAAATGGACTGTCCGGACGACTTGGTGTGATGGAGCAACGAGGATTCAAGATGCAAAAAGTCCGGTTCGACAAACTAAGATGGCTTGTCTCCAAATCAAGAGCATAGTTTTTTCAAACATGTATCAAATCTCTTCATAGGTTTTCTCCAAGATAGTATTTCACAAAAAAAAGTAGTAAGGTTCTTTGAATATAAATTATACAAATAAAATAGTTGCAGCTACAATAGCATGTACGTCGGCTTTCGCAGAACAGAAGTTCACAGAACAAGCGGCTCATTTAAATAAAAGACTACTTCATAGTGGATAACTACTTCCGCAAGCGAGAGTCACAGTTTCCTTCCTAATTTTTATCGCAACAACCAACATGCGTGGTTAATTCCGCCTTTATTGTGTGGTTAATTCCTTCCTTTATCGAGGCGGTCGCATAGACGATTTGTTTCTTTTTCTCCCTTCAGGTTCACATGGGGTGGCGGTTGGGCAAACTCAAAGCGAATGTCACACCAAAAAATGCCTCCTAAAGGAAAGAAACTGCTTCCTCTTAAACTCGAATGGGAACATCTCATCGATGGGCACATGGGTATTCGAGGAAGGAATACCCGCTTCCCAAACTTGCTACCCTACCACGATTTCCACGATGATCATGGTGTTCCTAAAGTTTACGGGGATACTTTGCGGTATGTAGCCAAAGATCCTCGCTTTTTTCTTTAGGGTATTCAACTACAACAACCAACACTACAAACATGAATGCTACATACAAAGAGAACAACACTGCAAAAGTGTGCTTAATGGAACTATCAATGAGAAAATTTCAACAAAGGAAGTCTAATTTTCCTTTAGCACACAAGCATAACCATTTACTTCAAAATCAAATAGTTCATTTTATGTTATATATCCCACGTATGGGAAAATGCATGTCATTGAGCTACGGAACAGCTTGCACCGCAAAGAATGTAGCATTTCACTAAATAAACAAACAGGACAAAATGGCAACATCTACTAATCTAATTGGAGTTAAGTTGTGACACACGTCCACCCAACAACAACAAACCTGGCATTCTAAAGGTATAACAATATACGTAAGAACATTGGTGCCTTGATCTCGCCACAAATCTGAGAGATTCACTAAAAGAAACACAAGTAGACATCCCTTACTATTCCAATTGGAATAACGGCATTCTAAAGGTTTACCAGATATGTGTAAGCACATTCACTTTAGCAGGTGCCTTAACTAAATAAGTCTGGCGATCACACCCTATAGCTAAGAAATATGGGAAAAAAACAAATGTGTCATCATTTATCAACCAATTGACATGGAGTTGTCCAACACATGGACATGATGACCAACGGTTCACCCAATAACGATGATCATGGTGTTCCTAAATTTTACGGGGATACTTTGCCAGTATATCGCACAACATCCTGCTTTTTATTTAGGGTATTCAACTAGAGAGACCAATGCTACAAACAAGAAAATCACCTAAAAACAATTGAGCACTGTGCAACTGCACTCAATGGAATTATCCATGAGAAAATTTCAACTAAGTGTAATTTGCGTTTAGCACAAAACATAACCGTTTTCTTCAACATCGAGACAGTTCATTTGGCGCAGATATATCCAACGAATGGGAAAATGCATGCCATGCAACCACAGAGCAACTTGCACGGCGGCGGCCGAGAGAATTCACCAAATAGACAAAATGGCATCATTTACTAATCTAGTAGGAGTCAAGTTGTGATGCCCGGTGCACCCAATAATAACAAGTCGGCATTCAAGTTGCAAAACCCGGGTCCACCCAATAACAAAGAAGCGAGGCATTCTAAAGGTTTGCGGGACATGTAAGCACATCCTTTTGGCACTGGAGCCTTAACCAAATAAAAAAGGCGCAGCTTCGAGAGATAATTAAAAGAAGACACTCAACTAGATCGAAATTCCTACGAGGGGCTTAGGAAATACAAAGCATTTGTCGTGAAATCACGCGATTACATTACTTCCAAAATCACGATCATACTAAGACAAAGAAGACAAATGCAAATGGCATTTCGGAAAGCAATAATAACAAAAAAAAAAGTGGGACATCATACGGGTGAGTTGAACGGCATACACCGCTTGAACGAAAAAGCGGAAATTCTAGATGTACTATACCTAGGCTATAACCGAACGCAGCACAAACCTAACACAAACAAATCATTATATCCCTTGAAACAGATCTCGACGGGAGGCGTAGGGATCTCTCACCTTGAAGTGAACACGGAGGTCCCGCCCATGGCCTTGGCGGCTACAACGAATAAAAGAGAACCACACGAATCGACAAACCCGCAGATGCACAAATGGACATGGAAACCCTCGGCAAAGAAGCTTACACTTGGTGGGGTTGGTCGGCTCCCTCGAGTATTTCACCCGAACCGTAAACAAGGGTCGCCGCACGTCGAGTTGGTTAAGGGCGAGTGCAAATCCATGGATGTAGCGCATGGAATATGCAAGAAGCGCATGGGTAAGGGCGAGGGAGATCTCACCATGGCCGCAACCGCGAGCCGGCGGCCTCGAGGCTGTGTTGAGATGCTCTATGCGGCGGCGGCGGTGGAAAAGAAGCGGCCGTGGAAGGAGCGAGAGCTGTATATGAAGCACGGCAACTACGGGGGAACCCTAGCGCTTCGTTATGGGCGAGCGCCGTCCGCGTCACTATAGGCCCAATGAAGTTCACGTTAAAATCAAGTTTTACCCGGACAATGCCGAATTGGGCGAATCGTCTCAAAAAGAACACACAATATATGTGTGTCATGGTTCATAGCATATTGTTGTATACTTGTCGTATATTTTGTCATTGTGGAGGTATATTATTTAATTTATACATTGGTTTGGGTTCTCAATGTTAATGTTATTTTTAATTTATATTCCATTGAGAGTTAGCGTGATTGGATTATGGTTAGCTATGCATCGGTGTAACCGCCGCTATATTGTATTTTGCATTTGTTATTGAAATGGAACTATAACAAAAGTATTTATTAAGTAGTCAAAAGTTCAACATGATGATATTTTATCACAAGGAGTTGTGAATAGGATTTTCTATTTTATGTTATTTATTTGATTTTTCATATGTACCCATACAAAACATAGGAATAACTCTACATAGATTTGTTTATGATGATTTCAAAACAAATTGATTTTCTATAATTATAATATTTTTCTAGGATTCACTTTGCAAATTAAACTTTTACCAAAATTATACGTAAAAAAAAAAAAAAGAGTAGATAAGGGTAAATTAAGTCGGTCGAATTTGGCCCATTAAGACCTAATCGATCCCGAGTGGGCGGGAGGCCGACCTAGACCGAACTTTTTGATTTCAAAAACTCCGAGGGCTTTTATGCAATTTATTCTATGAGAGGCTCAAATGCGTGCGATTTCATACAAGTTTGAGGGGTTTTTTTTTTAAAAATGGTCGGGACTCGCCGATCCAGGCGTGCGTGCCTATGACGTGGCTACTCTCCTCTTTTTGTTGTAGCTTTCGTATATAGAAAATTATCAATTCTTGATTCCAAACAACTTATTCAATTATACGATTTGGGAAGAACAAAGTTAAACCATTGTGTAGCCTCGACATTTATCTATAGCTGCTATAAAGCTAAAACCCAATATCCGAAATTCCTGGCATATCCTTGTGCCAAGTCATCCGCTTCACCTCTTGCCACGGCCCACGTCATCCGGTCGTCCTCCTACCCTCCTCCCGACAATGAAGAGGCAAATGCATCATCAATTCCTTTGACATCACCCGATCGCCACTTTCGATCAGATGCCAAAAGAAAAGGAGAATCCGCAACAATTAATCACACATCTGCCACCTCCTCCTCTATACACCCACCAAACCCTTTTTTTCAATAGATGATGGCCAAAACCTAATTCTCTAGCATATATTGTGCCATGTCATCCCCTTCTCCTCCTCTGTCGTAGCCAAGCCGTCCGATTCGCTCCCCTCCCTCCTCCTAAGCACGAACTAGTTAAACGCCCGTGCGTTGCTACGGGATAACTAAATTTTATATAAAAACACATAAATCGCATGATAAGATAACCATACTATAAAATTAAACAATGATACTAAAGTGACATTTAATTTAAATAAGTTTTGTGAAAGTAATACAATCAATCATGGATATCGGAGGTTTTTAAACTCTATTTTATGGACTTCTTCATAATTCATCTAAGATAATATTATCAAGGACCTGTGTATGCATACTTCACCATTGGTCTTGTAAAATTAAATGGACTGTCCTGGCGACTTGGTGTGATGGAGCAACGAGATTCAATATGCAAAAAGTCCGGTTCGACAAACTAAGATGGCTTGTCTCCAAATCAAGAGCATAGTTTTTTTTCAAACATGTATCAAATCTCTTCATAGGTTTTCTCCAAGATAGTATTTCACAAAAAAAGTAGTAAGGTTCTTTGAATATAAATTATACAAATAAAATAGTTGCGACTACAATAGCATGTACGTGTCGGCTTTTGCATGAACGTTTCCACGAACAAAAGCGGCTCATTTAAATAAAAGACTACTTCATAGTGGATAACTACTTCCACGAGCAGGAGTCACGGTTTCCTTCCTAATTTTTATCGCAACAACCAACATGCGTGGTTAATTCCGCCTTTATTGTGTGGTTAATTCCTTCCTTTATCAGGTAGGTCGCATAGACGATTCGTTTCTTTTTCTCCCTTCAGGTTCACATGGGGTGGCAGTTGGGCAAACTCAAAGCGAATGTCGCACCAAAAAAATGCCTCCTAAAGGAAAGAAATTGCTTCCTCTTAAACTCGAATGGGAACATCTCATCAGATGGGCACATGGGTATTCGAGGAAGGAATACCCGCTTCCCAGCTTGCTACCCTACCACGATTTCCACGATGATCATGGTGTTCCTAAAGTTTACGGGGATACTGCCGGTATGTAGCACAACATCCTGCTTTTTTCTTTAGGGTATTCAACTACAGAAACCAACACTACAAACATGAATGCTACATACAAAGAGTAGAACACTGTGCAAGTGTGCTTAATGGAACTATCAATGAGAAAATTTCAACAAAGGAAGTCTAATTTTCCTTTAGCACACAAGCATAACCATTTACTTCAAAATCAAATAGTTCATTTGGCGTTATATATCCCACGTAAGTGGGAAAATGCATGTCATTGAGCTACGGAACAGCTTGCACCGCAAAGAATGTAGCATTTCACTAAATAAACAAAAATGACAAAATGGCAACATCTACTAATCTAATTGGAGTTAAGTTGTGACACACGTCCACCCAACAACAACAAACCTGGCATTCTAAAGGTATAACAATATACGTAAGAACATTGGTGCCTTGATCTGCCACAAATACAGAGATTCACTAAAAGAAACACAAGTAGACATCCCTTACTATTCCAATTGGAATAACCGGCATTCTAAAGGTTTACCAGATATGTAAGCACATTCACTTTAGCAGGTGTCTTAACTAAATAAGCCGATCACACCCTACTGACTAAGAAATATGGGAAAAACAAATGTGTCATCATTTACTTGAACCAATTGACATGGGGTTGTCCAACACATGGACATGATGACCAACGGTTCACCCAATAACGATGATCATGGTGTTCCTAAATTTTCACGGGATATTTGCCCGGTATATCGCACAACATCCCGCTTTTTTATTTAGCGTATTCAACTAGAGAGACCAATGCTACAAACAAGAAAATCACCTAAAAACAATTGACCATTTGTGCAAATCGCACTCAATGGAATTATCATGAGAAAATTTCAACTAAGTGTAATTTGGGTTTAGCACAAAACATAACCGTTTTCTTCAACATCGAGCGGTTCATTTGGCGGCATATATCCAACGAAGCGAGGAAAATGCATGCCATGCAACCACGAGAGCAACTTGCACGACAAAGCCAGCAGAGAATTCACCAAATAGACAAAATGGCATCATTTACTAATCTAGTAGGAGTCAAGTTGTGATGCCCGGTGCACCCAATAATAACAAAATTGGGCATTCAAGTTGCAAAACCCGGTCCACCCAATAACAAAGAAGCGGGCATTCTAAAGGTTTGCGGGACATGTAAGCACATCCTTTTGGCACACGGAGCCTTAACCAAATAAGTCGCAAGCTTTCTGAGAGATAATTAAAAGAAGATACTCAACTAGATCGAAATTCCTACAGGGGGCTTAGGAAATACAACATTTGTCGTGAAATCACATTACATTACTTCCAAAATCACGAGATCATACTAAGACAAAGAAGAAAAATGCAAATGGCATTAGGGAAAGCAATAATAACAAATAAAAAGTGGGACATCATACAGTGAGTTGAACGGCATACACCGCTTGAACAAGAAAGCGGAAATTCTAGATGTACTATACCTAGGCTATAACCGAACGCAAAGACAAACCTAACACAAACAAATCATTATATCCCTTGAAACAGATCTCGATCGGGAGGCGGTGAGGGATCTCTCACCTTGAAGTGAACACGGAGGTCCCGCCCATGGCCTTGGCGGCTACAATGAATAAAAAGAGAACCACACGCGCGAATCGGACAAACCCGCAGATGCACAAATGGACATGGAAACCCTCGGCAAAGAAGCTTACACTTGGTGGGGTTGGTCGGCTCCCTCGAGTATTTCACCCGAACCGTAAAACAAGGGCCGCCGCCGCCGAGTTGGGTAAGGGCGAGTGCAAATCCATGGATGCAACCAGCGAATGGAATATGCAAGAAGCGCATGGGTAAGGACGAGGGAGATCTCACCGTGGCTGCAAACCGGGCGAGCCGGGCGGCCTCGAGGTCGTGTTGAGATGCTCTGCGGCGGCGCTTGTGGAAAGAAGCGGCCGTGGAAGGAGCGAGAGCTTTATATGAAGCATGGAAACTACGGGGAAACCCTAGCGGCTTTGTTATGGGCCGAGCCGTCCGCGCGGTCACTATAGGCCCACGTAAGTTCACGTTCGTCAAGTTTTACCCCTGACAATGCCGAATTAGGCCGAATCCTCTCAAAAGAACTCACAATATATGTGTGCCATGGTTCAGAGCATATTGTTGTATACTTGTCGTATATTTTGTCATTGTGGAGGTATATTATTTAATTTATACATTGGTTTGGGTTCTCAATGTTAATGTTATTTTTAATTTATATTCCATTGAGAGTTAGCGTGATTGGATGAGTATGATGGTTAGCTATGCATTGGTGTAACCGTCGCTATATTGTATTTTGCATTTGTTATTGAAATGGAACTATAACAAAAGTATTTATTAAGTAGTCAAAAGTTCAACGTGATGATATTTTATCATAAGGAGTTGTGAATAGGATTTTCTATTTTATGTTATTTATTTGATTTTTCATATGTACCCATACAAAACATAGGAATAACTCTACATAGATTTGTTTATGATGATTTCAAAACAAATTGATTTTCTCTGTTATAATATTTTTCTAGGATTCACTTTGTAATTTAAACTTTTACCAAAATTATCCGTAAAAGAAAAAAAGAGTAGATAAGGGTAAATTGCGTCATAATTCAATTTGTAGTAAGGTTCTTTGAATATAAATTATACAAATAAAATAGTTGCAGCTACAATAGCATGTACGTCGGCTTTTCGCAAAACGTAAGTTCACGTAAACAAAAGCGGCTCATTTAAATAAAAGACTACTTCATAGTGGATAACTACTTCGTAACGTGATTCACGTTTCCTTCCTAATTTTTATCGCAACAACCAACATGCGTGGTTAATTCTTGCCTTTATTGTGTGGTTAATTCCTTCCTTTATCGGGTAGGTCGCATGGACGATTCGTTTCTTTTTCTCCCTTCAGGGTTCACATGGGGTGGCGGTTAGGCAAACTCAAAGCAAATGTCGCACCAAAAAATGCCTCCTAAAGGAAAGAAACTGCTTCCTCTTAAACTCGAATGGGAACATCTCATCGGATGGGCGCGAGGGGTATTCGAGGAAGGAATACCCGCTTCCCAACTTGCTACCCTACCACGATTTCCACGATGATCATGGTGTTCCTAAAGTTTACGGGGATATTGCCGGTATGTAGTGTTGACACCTACTAAAGCTTAAAAATACAAGTTTAAAAACATGAATTAAGGGCTAAAGTCAAAGACTAAACATAAGTCTAGGGTCTAACTAACATAATTCCACGAGTTTTGGTATTACGTGACTTTCCGGGGACTTAATAGGAAAATGCAGAGAATAATGGAGAAGGTTCACGAATACTCAAGACAATTACAAGACAATTAAAGACCAAACTTATCCGTGAAGCAAATCAACCCGAAAAGTGGACTAAAACATTCTAGAAGATACCAGAGGACACCCGAGAAGACGGGGAAGGCGAGGTGGCACTCCACCACGCGGCCGCTAGTGCCAAGTAGGCGGCCGCCGGTGGGGCCCCCCTTCGACCTCACATTTGTATGTCGGTTTACCACCGACCTTGAGGTTGTATCTACTCCGTTGTTGAAGGTCGGTTTGATCCAAGGGTTGACGTTCATCACCAAGTACTATATAAGAAGACCAGCTGACCCTGAGGCTCATAACAATTTCATTATCAATCATATTCATCCAAGTCCAGCCAAGTCTAGACCTAAGCTCTAGTTCATACTAGAAGTAGATTAGCTACATAACTAGTTCTAGTTGAAGATCAAGTTAATCTTGAGTTCACGATAGTCAAGAAGTAGCAAGAATTGTTCTTGAGACTTCTCTCTTGTATTTAATCTGTAAGTTCTCTTATATTTAGAATACAATTGTTATGGATTTGATCTTTATAATTATTATATTCTTGTTGCTATGTGTTTATGCTTACTATGATTATATATTTAGTTTAGTAAGATTGCTTTATATTTTATACATGGAATTGTATAGCACTCATATAGATGATCACTATTTGGGTGATAAGCAATGTAAACGTGGTGTTTATACAATGTTTATCTGCAATTGCACCCTACATTCGGGTCGTGTGGTAGATCGCGGGGGTGACGATACTGTTGAGTCCTTTGGAGTCACTACAAGAAACCTCACTTTACGTGACAAAATGGCTCATGACGGAGACTGTTTTGGTCATATAATGGTAACTATATATGACGAAAATTTTGGCGTCGTCACAAACTCATGAGCCCTAGAACAATTTGTGACGACAAGCCATGTTGCGTCACATAAAGGTCCCGATGTTGTCACATATTGTCGTATCGGGGAGCCTGTTGATCTTGTGTTTTTGTGACGCCGTGGTTTATGTTTATGTGACGACAACAATGAGTCGAAAAGGTCACTTCAAAAATGACCGTTCGGCGTCATTATGCTCCAAACAATTTTTTTTTTTGCGACTACTGGGTAACCTTATCCTCTCGCCGTGTCTGCATTGACCATTTCGGTCCGCCGCCCGCAGCTCCACCTCTTCTCAATCCACCTTTGGAGCTCCCACCGTCCATCCCCATGCCCGCCGCCGGAGCTCCCACCGCCCATCCCCCCGTCCGCCCCGCCGTAGATCCACCGCCCACCTCTCCCCACCCATCCCGGCGCCTCTCCCGCCCATCCCCGCACCTCTCCCCACCCATCCCGTCCATCCCGCCCACTCCGAGCAGCCCTCTCCTCGACCTGCGTCGCCAAGGCGCACCGAAGGCTCGTCCCCCACCGCCACAAAGACGCCGGAGGCGAGAGCGCCTAGCACACCGCCACGCCGGCGGCAAAGGTCGAGGTGTTTCGCCATAGGCGCGGTACTCCCTTACCTCTATGCTCTTCTCTCTCGAGTCGTAGTGTTCAGCTCTGCGTGATTTGCTTCGCTCGGGCGACGCCGACGGCGTGATGACCAAGTTGGCAAGCTCGTCAACCCGCATCGTGGGTACCGCAATGTCCAACGAGTGGTGGGCTCTGGAGCCGTATCCCCTTGGTGAGGAGACCGGGCTACCGTTGATCCCGTGCCCCGATTGTGGGATGGTGAGGGTGAGGGAGAGGCGGTCGGGAAGAATTCAACCGAGAACTTCTTGCGTGTGTTCTTCAAATGTCCGCGGAACTCGGTGAGCATGCCCTCAATTAAATTGAGCCGAGAAGATCTTCATCCCTATGCATGCGGCTTGTTCTAATTGAATTGTTTTTTTTTCATTCTTGTAGTTTTCTAAGCGGTGCGGGTTCTACAGATTCAAAAAAAGGCTATTTGAAGGTCTTTGGAGGAGCTTGGCATTGTCACGATCCTCAAAGTCCCCCAGGCAAAGCTTGATATTGTTGATGAAGATGAACCTCAAGAGGAAGCGAGGCATCATCCGGAAGACTGGTGAAGACAATGCCGGTTGCTACAAGGAAGACAAAGATTGAGGCCAAGTTTGAGTATCTTATGTGGAAGTTGAACATTTTCATGTGTGTTGGTCTTGCTTGTGTGTTCATGTATGTTGGAGGCAAACCGAATCACGATGTTCGCCGCATAACTGGGAACTTGTAGTTGTAGTGTTCAAGTAGGGAAGGGGGCATCCGTGTTGAACCTGTTTAAGTAGTGTTCAAGTAGGAATGGCCAAGAGAATGTGTGTTCATGTATGTGTTAAAAAACTTGATGTATCGAACCTCCTCTTGTGTGCTCAAGAGAATGTCTTGAACATCTCTTTGTGTGCAAATGATATATGTTGGAATTAAATATCCCTTTTGGTTTCATGTGTAACCTTGTTTGGGATGTAATTATGGTAGCATGTAACTATTGTGACCATTTTGTACTTTCCATGACATAATATTTGGTCATAAAAGCCTAGAAAAATATACTATGACCATTTACGGGCATTCCATGACATTGTTCACAGATTCACAAAAATATGTCGAGAAATGCAATAACAATCACCAAACTCATAGATACAACGAAATAGATCCGTAAATGCAATAGCACAATTCAAATGTGACAAATTCACTGATACAAGCTCATAGTTCACAATAGTTCTAGAAATGTAAAAGCTCACAAAAAAAGTGTAGAAATGCACTAGTCGGTCATCATCACTTTGTCTTCTTCCTCGACATGTTGCCTTCATCCGGACTATGGTACTCAAGGAAGGTTTCATCTTCATCTTCAATTTCTATTTCTTCACCTAGATCTACATGTTTTGCGTCGACGGATACTCCCCACAAGGTCCCTACTAATAGGGCTTCACGGGTCATCGTCCATGTTCAACAAATCCATATCGGGATCTATGTCTCCAACCGTAGCATGTGCCAATGAAGTACTTGTCCTCTTGGTATGCCTCCCGAGATCTCATTTGTATTTGTTCATGAATTGGTTGCTCTTCGTCGGACTCTTTGGCGTCAAATACATGTCGGTGGCCAAATTCTTGTACCACTCGCCAACATGGACCAAACTTGGTATCTTCCAAGAAAAAAACTTGTGAAGCATCTGTGGCTAGAATGAAAGGATCATTCTTAAACCATCGGCCATGGATGTTAATGCTCTTGAAGTAACCATCATCCTTCATCCGGTAGGTCTTTCCCTCAAGATTATACCACTCACATCGTAATAAGATAACTTGATTCTTTGCCCTCTGCTTTTTCTTTGAGTAGGTCAACTCAATAATGTCTTTGATTGTCCCATAGAAGTCAATAAGTTTATCATTCAGATCAGTACCTTCACTTTTGATGGTGGAGTTTTGTGTCTTTCTCGTGTTCCTCACGAGCCAAAGTGTGGTACCGCACCCCATTGATTATACAGGCTGTGTATGAACGCACACGCCTAATCGGCTGACATGCGAGTGAGTACAGGTCTTCATCAACATCTATTGAGCCTTCAGATTTCAATTTGGTAATCTGCAGGTTCGAGAGGAAGAGAATTAGTGAGGTTGGAAATGCATTGAATCATAAATTTTAGGCATATTCAGTCATTTGTTCAAGTTGCACACACATGATTCTCAAACCATGCAGGGAAGTGTCTTGCCATCTCCTTGTCAACATCGATCACCCCTAGTTCTTCTAATTCCTCCTTGTACTGGCTGCAATATATATGGGTACAAGTTCATCAGTTTATTGTCACACTAATATTGAATATAGTTGTCTAAAATGAAATCACAACAATTACTCACTCTTTGTATTGATCAACCTTGTCGCAGTTATTTAGAACAAACCAAACCATAGAGTCATAGTCTTTAACTTCATAATGAAGATTGGAAGCACCGAGCAGGTTGATACCATGACCAAAAATACTCAAACCATTGGGTGAGATGTCCTGGTCACCATCTAAGTTTCTTTCAAGCCTAGTGAACCTATTAATAATGTCACTGAAATATTTTGAGCACTGGGTCATACACTCATAGGCAATGTATGCCTCTGCAATAGAGCCCTCAAGTCTTGCTTGATTGCGGACAAAACGCTTAAAGGTGCCCAATCTTCTCTCAATGGGATACATCCATCCATACTGAACCGGTCCCCTAAGGAGTGCCTCATCAGGTAAAGTGTATTTTGCTAGGTGAACCATAACGTCGAAGAATGCAGGAGGATAAATTTTCTCCAGCTTGCAAAGGATGGTTACAATATCTTTCTTCATTTGCTGTATTGCAGAAACTTTTAGTGTTTTGGAGCAAAGTTGTCTAAAAAATGCCCCCAATTCAGCAAGTACTTCATATACATCTTTGCGCACCAAACCACGAAGCCCAGCTGGTAAAATACGTTGCAGCATTATATGACAGTCATGTGTTTTCAGCCCTTGCATTGATCCTCCTCCATCCATCTTGACACATCTTGATATATTGGAAGCATAACCATCTGGAAATTTGACATTGCTCAAAAACTCCAAAAACTTCTTCTTTGCTTCAGGTGTCAGAACATAACAAGCTCTGGGCTTATTCGAGTCATCCAGCAAATGAAGCTCTTTTCTAATACCCTTGTCCTCCAAATCTAGTCTTGAAGCAACTGTGTCCTTCGTCTTATTTGGAGTACTAAGTAGAGTGTGCAAAATGGCTTCACATATGTTTTTCTCTATGTGCATAACATCAAGGTTGTATTGTAGCTTCAACTTTGACCAGTATGGCAAATCATACAAGCTAGCCTTCACATGCCAAACTGGTTCTCCTTCACGGCGGCGTTTCCTTGATTTTGGGATGGCTGGATTCTTGCCTGGAACATAACAAACTTCATCCACCCTTGCCATTACCTCCTCTGCACTAAATTTCCTGGGCTGCTCTCTATTTTCATGCCTTCCATTGAAAGATTTGTTTTTCCTCCAAGCATGGTCACTAGGCAGGAAACGCCTATTGTCTACGAAACCAATTTTGCCTCTAAGACATTCAGAGCATGGATTCTCATCACAATGCACACATGCGAAGTAACCCTTTGTGGTCCTGCCTGACATGGTTGCTAATGCTGGGTAGTCATGGATTGCCCACAGAATTGCTGCACGCAAGCTGAATTCTTTGTCTTCAACTGCATCATAAGTATTGACACCTTCCCAAAGAGTCTTCAAGTCCTTAATCAAAGGTTGCATGAAAACATGGAACTCTTTGCCTGGTGATCTTGGACCTGGAATTAGTAAAGCAAGCAAATAATTTGATTGATCCATACACATCCATGGTGGCCAATTAAGTGGAACCAGTATCACTGGCGAGATGATATGTGAATTGGTCATCTGACCAAATGGGTTGAATCCATCAGTAGCAATGGCTAACCTCAAACTGCGGGGATCATCTGCAAAAGACTTGAAAGTATCATCAAAATCTTTCCAAGCTTCTCCATCGCCAGGGATGTCTCATTTCATTCTCAACCGATACTCTCTTTTCCTTGTGCCACCTTGCATACCGTTACACGCCGCTTTGACATAAAGAACCTTTGAAAGCGAGGAATTATTGGGAAGTAACGCAGGACCTTGTGAGGAACTTTCTTTCTACCCTCCTTGTTGAATTTCCATCTTGAGAAGCCACAAATTGGGCAATGTTCATCTTTTGCATTGTCACCCCAAAACAAAGCACAGTCATACTTGCACACATCAATTTTCTCATAAGAAAAACCAAGCTTCCGGAGTAGAGCTTTCACTTCGCTATAGGACTTAGGGAGACCAGGGCACATTTTCAAAGTTGTCGATAGCAACTCAAGGAATCCGTCGAATGCAGAAATTTGTTACCCGATTGTACACTTTAATATGCAGCGGCTTAATAATAAAAAGCGAGCCTAGACTCCTCGGTGCAACACGGATAAAGCTCACGCTTTGCCTCCTCTAGGATTTGTTTATATAAGTTACCACCAAAGCCATGCTTTGTTTGCGCGGTGTACAAATCTTGAACCAACCCAGGAGTCCACGTTCACTATCTTCTATGCAATCTTGACCTAGTCCTTCATCATCAAGTGGGGGCTGGTAATCATCTTGAGCTAGCAGACCTTCATCATCAAGTGGTGGCTGGTCATCATTTCCCTCTCCATGGTGAACCCAACTTGTATAGCACCTAGAAAAACCATTGATGTGGATATCCTCCTCTACATCAATTTGACTTTTGTTTTTCGGTTCGGACATTTACGGCATGGACACTTGATTTTCTCATCTGCTTTCGAAATCTACTTTTCACATGTTCCATGAATTTTTGAACACCAAAGCAATGTAGGCTCCATCAAATGGTAAGTTATTGTAAATCCGGCTTCTATCCATCTACAAATTGAGGTGTCACAATGTTACAAATCTAGCATGTTGTTACAAATCCAGGTTATATCCATGATCCATCAAACATGCAAAGTTAGAAAAAACATCTCACCTTGTTACAATGTCCCGAGAGGCAGCCAATTGGACCATGCTCCACGGGTGGTGGACGGCGAGCCACGGCGTCGTCGGCGAAGACTGGGCCGCCACCCGGTGAGCCGCCGGTGGTGGCGGTGCGAATCCAGCAGCCGAGCTGCCGGTGGCCTCGAGCAGCCTGCTGCGGTGGTGGCCGGTGAGCCGCACCCGGTCACCTACGGTGGCGGCGGTGCAGATCCACCCGGCCTCCACCCGTCGAAAGCTCCACCGTGGCGCCCGTCGGGTGGGGGCGGTGGGCGAGGCAGCAGCTTGGCTCGCCCGCCGGGAATGCAAAGGGTCGGCCGTGAGTGGGGAGCGAGACTCGAGCCGACTCCGGTGGCCAACTAATGACTCCGGCTCACTAATGACACAAGACAAGAATCGAGGTGTCACACCGCAACTAATAACAAAGTTATGAACAAAGTTATGTTTGAATGACAAGTGGGCCCATCAATGTACTTAGTCGATTACGGATATGAGTTCATTCAACGCTTAATTTTCTCCTTTTAATCCCTGCTCAAATGTTCAAATGAGTTTATCTCCCACATGCATAGTCCAAATTCGTTGATTTTTTTTTTCTAAATTTTTTTAAAATCATGATCTATCGCATGGAGGCTATTAAGCTCAATTCATCATTTGACAAAGTACGCACAACTTCGTTATTTGAATTTTTAAAAAATGCCAACTAAACACTATAATTTGAAGCCCCAAATTTGTTCAAAATAAAAACTTTTGAATACCAAAAAGTCTCAACTCAACAAGATCTTCAAAGTTTATGAAGGTCATTTTTGCATTAGACGAAGTTACATAAACTTTGTTCACAAATATTATAGATCATTCTCATTGTTCCATGAACTATGAGAGACCTATGAGGTGTTCTATATAATTTGAGATCAAGGTTCATTTAACTTTGTCAAATGAACAAATGACCTTGATAAACTTTAAAAGATCTTGTTGAGTTCAGACTTTTTCATATTCAAAATTTCTTAATTTAAATTTTTTAAGTACACCAAAATTAGGATATAATTCATAAAATTTACATATTTGAAATTTAAACTGTGCAAACAAAGTGTAATGCCAAAGTCACCAATATATAGATGGTAGATCTCAATGCATTAAAGATGTTTGTTTCTTAAATTTTTTGCATTCGATGTAATTTAGTAACTCAAAATCCCTCTCAATCGCTAATTCAAACAATGTGTCACTGCGCACGTAGGGGCGGTCGCGGCAACAAAATTTGGCGTATGAGAACTCCAACTCAGCGTGCGGCGCGCTGCAACGCACGTCCGCGGACATGTGGGACCGATCACCAAAAATCCCTACTAGGCCGCATTTCGCGTTCCCCACCCCCCCACCCACCGCCAAAATCCTCTCGGCCACCCGCAAAATCCTCGTCCTCCCATCCCGCCGCCGCCTCGTCGTCCTCCCATCCCGCGCCCCGCAGCTTACGCCACCACAGATCCGCCCTGTCCATCCATCCCTCGCCCACGGCGCCGCCCTCAATCTCGCCCATCCCGCCGACGCTTGGCCCTCGCCTGGTCCGCCCATCCCGCCGTAGATCCGCCTCCGTCCATCCATCCCTCCGCCGCAGCGCCCACCTCAATCCGCCCATTCCGCCGCGCAGCTCCACCTCACCCCCTTCCCGAACGTCCTCGCCATGGCCACTTCGACCTCCCCACAACCTAGTGCCACCGCCAAAAACCGACGCCGACGGAGCTGCGCTTCTCGCCGCCACGCCGACGCCGGCCGCCGGCGGCCCATCCCCAACCACGCCGACGACGGAGGCCGGGCGGCTCATCCCCCCCACCAAGCCCACACCTAGGCGTGAGCGTCCTCATTGGGTGCTTCCCGGTCAGAAATCAACCAGTATTGCTCCCCTTCCTTTCTCCCTTCCATTCCTTTGCTTTGCGGTCGCGAAATCGACCCTTTTATAGTACACTATTTGGT
This sequence comes from Hyparrhenia diplandra, assembly GCA_015847255.1. Lineage (NCBI taxonomy): Eukaryota > Viridiplantae > Streptophyta > Magnoliopsida > Poales > Poaceae > Hyparrhenia > Hyparrhenia diplandra. The sequence continues at coordinate 750,272 of JADLZK010008766.1, read as the reverse complement.
TGAGAGGCATGGAAGATCGAACCCGATGAAAGGGATACATAGGGACGAGGTCATTCAAGTACATATTTTGGATCCTACATATTTTGGTTTTGTTCAGTTTTAGGACAGTGAAGTAGATAAAATTATAGCTTGTTCACTGCAGAGAATTATGGACAACGATAGCGACACACATGAATTTCTTTAGTAAACAATTTTAGGAACTTGGTGCATTCATATACATTGTTGTGTCTCGGTTGAACAAATCATATTTTATTATCAATTCAGCCTGAAAGGATTGAAAAGTATCCTCCCCGATGCCTCCTTTTGACTAGAATTATTACATTACACACGAGAGCCGAGCTAATTTGAGCTAACTTGTAAGAGGAAATGAAAAAACAAAGTATGAGCTGGAGAGAGACAAAAGAGTTAAGGGCATCTAGGATGTTTTTAAATCTCTGGTATTACTTGTGTTAGCCCAGCATCTGTTAGGGATGCTTACTCAAAAGGGGGAAAAAAGGGCAAAGGGCACGGTTTAGAGTCCGACAAACCGAGAATCCGACAACGATTATGATCCTACCTCTCAAATTGATAATGAATCGACAAAGGACGACGGCGGCGATGACCTCATAAATGAGGTTAATACTTGAGGTGACTTTTACATTGCCGTTGTTTAAACTCATGTTCATCTTGTTAACTTATAACATATATGCATGTTTCCATTGCCGTGTAACCAAGATGGTGCCGGAACTCGTGCACACAAAAAGCCGGGTTTGCCACCAAGGAGGCCGCCGCCAACAAGGTGGCGGTACCGCCAACAAGGAGGCACCCCCACACCTAGATTCACTAGGAAGACTGCAGCCATGCTCGTCCCGGTGCAAACCCTCATGCAAGCCTTCCGCCACGTGGTAGGCGGGAGGAAATTTGCCTCCTAAGAAGAATTTGACAACCCTCCTTAACCAAAATGATCCTACAAGCACACTACCTAGGACTTTGCCAATGTCACTCGTGCCCAATGCAACCAACTCTTCGACGAGCCTCCTACCGGACTCATTTGCTAACCTATCTCGGCCTCGGGAACCTACTCCCACAAATAGTGTTGGCCTAGCTGTTGCTAATGACACCTCGCCCGGTGCACAAAGCTCTAGGCAAAGCAATGACATTAATGTGGTGGGTGAACACTTGATGTTTGCTACTTCGGAGGGACAAACAACTGAAGGAGACCGAACCGATCAATCGGTTAGAGGTAAACAATATGGGTTTCTAAGAATTTGTTCATACATTCAATACCTACGTACAATTGCTACTGGCGTATTGAAACATGTATATTATTATCTTCAAATGCAAAGACAACAAAAAGAGAAGCGTGGGCTTACCATGGGTCATGGCTTGGAGAAGTACATTAATAGAGGAAATAAGCTCGTCATCGAGGTTGCTTTGAAGGAAGAGAAGACCCGATGTCCCGCCAGCCGCAAAAGCTAGCATCGAATGTGGTGTTGCACTTAGAGAAAGGCTGCCTATCTACACGCCTTGGAAAGACTATGATAATGATGCGGCGAAGGTCAAGTAACAAAAGTTCTCGGGTACTTGTGGCGGTGAGTTAGCTAATGTCATTCTTCCAATTATTTCCATGCAATACATGTAGCTTGCGGAACTTTTGTAATGTTTTATTCCTGTGGCATATGACAGTCAAGGTTGGAGGTGGATGTTAAGAATGAGGGACCAAGCAAAGCTGCATGCACGGATATCATTAAGAAGGGAGTGAAGCAGCAGAGGTATCTCCTTAAAAGGAAGTACTATGATAGCTCACTATCGAAGAAGAACATTTCTTTGGCCAAAGGTCCTCCAGCAAACATGAAGGAAGAGGTTTGGACCAAATTGGTTAAGTATTGGTGTGACCCACATAATCAGGTCCATGCCTTGACTATCTGGTTTCTTAATATGCAATGCAGATTGTACATGTGAATGAAACCTCTCTCATGCTTTTGTGCTGCAGGGAAAAGCTGATAAGAATAAAACAAACCGATCCAAAGTGCTGCTTCACCAAAAGACTAGATCGAGGTGCTATATTGCTCATCGATATAGCCTGGTAAGTAGACTACCAGTCTATGCACTCCAATTGTATGCAACTGTGTGCCACTAAAAGGTGTAGGGTTTGGAGACAAACCTGATGGCCTGACATCCCATGCTTGTCCAGCCCACTTATAGGCTTCATAGATACCTTTGTAATCCTTTTTTTTGCATGTTGCAGAGGCCCAAGTATAACGACATGGAACCAGATCCTGTGGAATTCTTTGGGGAGTGCATGAGTAGTCCGCGAAATGGCCGTAGTCCTCTTGCTAGTGACATCTATGTAAGTTACATATTGACTCCGAACTTGTACTTCATATATTGAAATGACTGCTTGAACAATGATGTATGGCCTTCTTATTAAGTGGATTCATTCTTTGTAGGAGCAAATGGTTGAAGAGAAGGAAAGAGAATGGAAGAAGAAGGAGAAGAACCGAAGTCCCCCTCCAAGATTGTTGCTGCTGATAGTCTCGGCAAAGATCACCCTGGTCATCCACCTTCCTTCCCAACATTGGTGTCTCTCGAGGGTCCAAGACTGCGCAGTCCTCATCGGTAGCCGCACAGGCCCGCCTGCAAGCTCAATTTGAAGCCGCACTACAAGCAGAAAGAGAGGAAGCTGCAAGGAAGCAACAAGAGTTGCAAGCGCAACTTCAAGCTCGTGGCAGACTCTTGAAGAGAACCAAAATTTCTTTGCGGCACTCCAAGAGGAAATGAAGGGGATGAATACCAAGTTTGAAGAGACTAATGCACTACTACGGGCTGTGCTCAAACTTCATAAAGATTGAGGTAGGTGCTTGATGCGGTTTATGTTGATGATGCCTTTTGCCAGAGCTGTTTGTGTTGTCAGAAACTTGTGATATAACTTATGAACATCTGTTTCATGTTAGAACATGTGTGATGTATGTGAACCTATGTGATGTATGTGAACCTATGTGATGGAGAACTTGTGATGTGAAAGAATGTATGGAACATGTATGGTTGTGTTTGAGACTATGAATGAATGTGGCATGCTTCGTGATGAGATTGTACGGATTCTATATGTGATATTGGTCGTATATCTTGCGTCATTGAATGGAAGGGTCGTCTCTAATTTTCTCGTAACGGCTTAAGGTAGCATGACACAACCATGTCGTCAAAAAAATGTGTTGCTTATATACGACGGCAAGGGCATCGCGTCACAAATAATGGTCACGAACAAGTGCAAGACGAGGGTTCGCGAGGGTCGGCCGGGCGGATTTCGTGGACGCGTTGACAAGTATGTTATGTGACGCTTATCACCGTCATAAAAATAAGAATATATGACGCCACAACACAACCGTCACATAAGGTTTGCACATTATGTGACGGTTCACACCCGATTTCGTCACATGGTACCTTTAGCGGCGGTCGTTATATGACGACTCTTGTGACGCTGGATTTTGGTCACAACAGTCTTTTTATGACTAATTTTGTATGTTACATGACCGTTTCACCTGGTCAAAAAGTGCTTTTTTTTGTAGTGAGTCCACCCCTCCGAATGTAGGACACGTCGAGCTTTTAATTACGAAGATGAACAAGTTTCGTCCTTGCTCGTCTTTGGTAATGCTTGCCATGTATAGAAGTAATCTAATCTTGCCATGATAGCTAGATGTATTGCACTAATTGTAGTATTCATAGATGTATATTAATTAAGAGTATCTTAGGAATATTCATTCTAGTCTAATTTATTACATGCTAATTGCTTGTATGATATTAGTGGCATAGGTTAATACTAGACTTGGACAATTATCATTATATTATTTATCTTTATCTTGGACTTATCCTGTTGAGTTATGTTTGATGCTCATGGCTACTCTGCATTATAATATTGTAAAGTGAATGATCTCATAAATAAATCATATTATAAAATCATTAGATAGCTCTTATCTCTCTACCTTTCCATAGACTCCTTCCTTTGCGGTAAAATATAAATACGATACGGATTACTCCCTGAAGTGCTACAATTGGTATTTCTATCCGTAAACTGCGGATATCATGTTCAATCTTTTATCAAGGCCAATCTATAGATACCATGCCCCGCATTTCTTTGAGCGTTATTGCTAGGGTGACAGACTAGTGTATAGGTAATGCCTAGAAATGAGTGGTATACCTTGAGTTCATATCCTCGGTGAGATTAATTCCACTATGGATAATGTGGCTAAGCTACATCCCACTACTAACACCGCCTAACTTCGCTTTATTGGATCATGAGGTTAATCCCATATCCAAGCTAACATGATTAGATAGATATCCCATATATATTTCTCTCGCCTTCCTAATTAGGATCGTGTTAGAAATATCAACAAGCACTTCTCGCGCCAAGGTTGCCGGGAAGGCGTAGTCTATCCGAGAAAACACATTTTCAAAATTTTTCAAAAGATGTTTTTCAAACCTCAAAAGTTTTTTCTAGTATTTCTTTCCAACTATCTTAGTTTGGGAGGGTATTAGCCAAGACTTAAACAGAGTTATTCCTAATTAAGTTGGTATTGTTTTAGACTTACTAGTTAGAAAGGTGCTAGCCGAAAATCCTATAAACACATCACATAAGGAAACAAGAGAGATCACTTTACATCACCTAATGCATTGAGAACCCATTATCACATACTCAAACAGATTCAACCCTGTTTTCTATTTTGTTTTTATCTTTTGCGGGAAAATTATATGTATGAATAATAACCTTCCGAGAAAATTTTATTGAAGATCCCGAGAAATTAATCAGCGGGCAAAAGCAAAACTCGGACAAACTCCAGCTCCCTACATTACAATCATCATCATCATCATGAGACACCAAAGTCTACTGAATTGGAAGTTAATCAAGTTACTAGAGATTTGACATCTGAATTTGAAGCTATGGCAACCAAGACACTTCGTGAATTTTCAGCTCCTACCACGGACAATATTCTTGTTGGACCCGGAGGTAGAGATTGGAGACAAAGGCTTTGAATTTAAGCCAGGGCTCATTAATATGGTGCAATCAAGCCAATTTTGTGGAAAGGCACATGAAGATGCTAGTGCTCATCTCCAACACTTTCTGGAGATCTGCAACACATTCACTATGAAGGATGTATCCAAGGATGCAATCTTGCTTCATCTATTTCCATTCTCACTATTGGGAAGAGCTAAGCAATGGTTTATGCTACAAAAGATAAGAATACAACATGGGATATATGTTCCACAGCCTTTCTAGCAAAGTTCTTTCCAATAGGCAAGACAAATGCCTTAAGAGGGAAGATATCAAATTTTCAACAACAGCATGATGAATCAGTCCCTGAAGCATGGGAGCGTTTTCAAGAATATATTTCAGAATGTCCACACCATGGGATGGAGAAGTGGTCATTAATGCAGACTTTTTATCATGGGCTTGTTCCCAAAGCTCATGAAACTATGGATGCAGCAGCTGGTGGTGCTTTCTTATCACTTACAATTACAAAAGCTACAGAGCTTGTGGAGAAGATGGCTTCCAACCAAGGTTGGAGTGAAGAACGTCAAACTCGCAAGAGGGGAATGCACCAGCTTAAAGAAGTAGATATGCTATCTGCTAAAATGGATCTTATTATGAAGAAGCTAGAAGAAAGGGAATCTCAACCCAAGGCAATGATGCAAATCCAAGACTCATGCATGACATGTGAAGAATGTGGAAACTTAGGCCACACCGGAAAGAATTGTCCGTAGATCATGGAGGATATTAATTTCATCAATAACAATAATAATTTCCGTCCTCAGCAGAATCAAGGTTGGAACCAACAGAGGCCCAATTATCAGAGTAATTATCAAGGCAATTACCAAGGTAACAATCAAGGTAACAATTTCAATACTTATCAACCTTCTTTGAGAGATTTGGTTGTTAACCAAGGAAAAACTATGGAGAATTTGTCAAGAAAGATAGCAACTAATGATAAAGCTCTTGAACTTATCAACACTGCCTAGAAAGTTTTTCTTCACTATCAAGAATCAAAGCATTTTAATAAGATGATAGAATCTCGAGATTTCTCGCCATTCTGTTCCACTAACCACACCGGGGAAAGATTCTAGGGCAGCCTAAGAATTAGAAACTGCAAATCTTGTCGATATCTATAATGCGGTCGTTACTATAGAGAGACCTCGGGGAGTTGTTGGTTAGATGACTCAATGCCATCTAAAAAGGAAGATCCAGGGAAGACCGGTCATCACAATCAAAATTGGACACCTCACATTCAACAATGCTCTCTGTGATTTTGGCTCAAGCGTCAACATTATACCCAAGGTCATTTATGAGAAGCTTTATAGTGAACCACTTTGGAAAACGAATATGTGCTTGCAGCTTGCGGATCAATCAATTTGTTATCCCGAGGATCCTTGAAGATGTATGTGTGGGAATCGAAACTCTTATGTCCCAAAGAGACTTCAAGAGCTTGTAGACACTTTGGAAGAAATGAAAGAGCACCAATCATACTTGGAAGACCATTCTTGTGCTCGGCTAAAGCTATTATCTACGCAGACAATGCAAAGATCATTTTCAATATCAAAGGGAAGAAAGAGAAATTTTCTTTCGGAGATAAGATACACACTTCTATTACTTATCCTCAAGGTAATAATCATTATATTCTAGAACAGAAGATGGAACCTTACACTTTCCGGAATAGAAGGAGGAATCGAATCGAACAAGAACAAGATGGCACAACCTACAAAGGTAATGGTAGTAAATAAAATTAAATCTTATAATGAACATTTATTGCGAGACGCCAATGCTACGTCGGCAAGATGATCCGTACACCTACTATTCATTATTCTATTAATCGATTGGAATTTTTATAATACATATTGCGATACTGATCCGAATTAATCTAATGGCAAAGGTTACATATGAATTATTATTTGGAAAATTGCCGTTGCAACCAACATATGAACAACTGCAGATGGCGAGACCAATCCTATAGAATTCTCGAAGGAATTGCAAAAAGATGTGCCGATTAAGATTATGGATCACTATGTTCTCACCGACTTTGTAGTCATGGACATGGGAAAGGAAGAAGACCCTCCAATAGTGCTTCGGAGACCATTCCTCAACACTACACGTGCAATCATCTACATCCATACAGGAGAGATACATTTCCAATTTCCTAAAGAGAAGGTACGAGTTTACTTTAACAGATTACAATGAATATACAAATCCAAGAGGAAGAAGCGGGGACAGCTCGTCGCCGTCATAATAGAAGATGGATTAATAATCAAGAAGATGAAAAGGTGTGCGAAGAAATCAAGTCTCCGACACTTGAAACATCTATAGAGAAGACAGAATCAACTACTCGAGAAAAAGAAGAATACTAAATCATCCAAAAGATGGAGAAAGAAGAAGACATCTCCCGAACAACATCGAAGATACTATAGTATCATCGGTACCACCGATTGTGACAACCGATATACCATGGGAGTAAAGAACGTAACTTGAAGTCTTGTTCTGAGGACTCAAAATGTTGAATCCTCACCGCAAGGTAAGAAGGTAAGTTATCTATATTTTAATTTCTTGCATAATTTATTTCCATATCATGTTTATCTTTTTCGATTATTTCATATATGCATTCAAAAATAACAAAAATATTTTATCATTTGTTTTGAGAAAACCTTTAAGCCCCATGCTAGTATCTCCGAGGTTAAATACCTCTATGCTACTTTGCTTTGTGGTGGCATAAAAAATAAAGATAGTTTGTTTATGCATAAATCTTTATCTTGCATAAAAAATTAATAAAAATGATAATAATAAATAAAATCCAAATATATATGTCCTAGACAACTCAAGCAATGTGGTTAATCTCTAATGCTTAATCAAGTTCCACTAGTTTTTGTTGTCTATTTGAGATTTATAGATCGAAGAAGAGAAGATATCTCGACACCGGTTGATGTCAACTACCTCAATCTCTACATCATTATAGATTACACTCCAATCTAGCTTGGGGGAGTGCAACCCCCCGCTATCCGGATAAGTATCTTATTATCTTATTATATATATATATTGAGCCCTTCTATGGTACTTGATTTTGCCTCCCATTACCTCCTCTAAATTGTTTTTTGTGGTGGAAGGGTAACATAGTCATTAGGTAATCTAAACACACCCGCACCCCTCCCTAACCGGTAGCCACCCCCACGATCCCGATTGACACGCCCGATCGCCTCTTTTCGTCAAAATCGTGAAGCTGCCCCGTCGCTTTCCTCCCCGCGCCGCCCCGCCCACGCCACGGCGCGCCGACATTGCGCTTCGCCCTCAACCCCACCGCTCCTCCTCATCCAGCCCACGGCATCTTGTTGCGGCCACGGCCGCGCGGCCGCCCTGCGCCGTCATCAATCGCGTCTCGGCCCGCCCGCGCCGGCCGATCCGGGCTTCTCCTTCGAGGGATTGTTGGTGTTTCTTAACGCACACGATAAATCCGCAAGCGCACGGGAAATACCGGCCAGTAGCACTTCACCCGTGGTAAGCGTGGTATCGTATTTTCCACGAGGGGACGGTTGCGCACCGCTTTTCGTGTTTATGTCAACCTAAGGCAAGGGTTTGTTTTCTAAGAGTAGCGAGGTATCTATAAGCTAAGTTTTCCGTGCAATGATTCCTAAAAGTCTGTTGTCTACTCACTTCGGCACCGCCCACGCCCAAAGGACGGTGTCCGCAATTAGCTCTACGACGCAGAGCGTGGGGGATTTCAAGGGGGCGGACAAGGCTGTCACAACCAAACCGCCTACCCCCTCAACCGTGGGATGCACCGCAAAAAAGGTAGGTGAACGCTAGTCCAAACACCACGTTTGCACTATTGGTCACGCTTCTTGATGTTGGCCAAGGTTCCCTGGGCCAAAGAGTCCCTCCACCAAGAACTAACGTAAACGATCTACCAATCCCGCAAGTCTACAACAACTAAGAAATGTACGTGGAAATTAAATAGCTGCAAGATAATCACAAAGACCGCTTACCAAAGTGTAAGTAGTTTGCAGAGGTACAAGCCGGGCGAATGCCGACAAGTCCGCACTCCGTCCTCCTAGGAACAAATGAACACCGAGGGGCGAACCGACAACTCCAGGTAGAAATAACCAAGCTTCTTTCTAGCCTTTCCCTCTCTCACTCTCAAGAATCGGGAGATAGAATAGAAGAAGTAGAAGAAGAAGAAGATCTAATTCTACTCTCTTGCACAAGTGGACTGGTTTCTCCTTGTAAAATGTGTTGTTATTTGAGAGGGAGAGAGGGGTCTATTTATACATAAGGGGAGGGACCTAAGTGCTAAAAACCATCCAAACCGACCTAGGAAAATCTTCCATGTACGACAAACCGACTATCCCACGTCGGTTTCACCCGTTTTGAAGGTAACAAACCGCCTCGCCCAAGATGGGCGCGAACCGCCTTGGCGAGTGCGGCCGCATTTTGAGGTGCTTGCGCACCACCCGCCAAAGGCTTCGGCTCGGCCCGAGCTTCGGGCAGGCGGGCTTCCTTTGCTCAAAAGTTGTGTGGTGCACCGCGCCCGCCCGTTTCGACGTTTTGTTGCGAATTCGTTTGGGCTTGCCATTTGCTCCTTTGGGCCTTTTTTCTATTTATTGATTTTATTTCTTTTTCTTTGTCTTTTGGCCCAAAGTGATCATCCATGAGTTTGTACCTGCAAGTCCAAGTAAACACCAAAACTTTGGAATATGTTAGTTGAAAAATCCTATTTCTAGGTAGTTTTGGTATTATGTTGACTGGTATTAAATTGTCGTTGGTTACCGTCAACAAACTCCCCACACTTAGCCCTTTACTCATCCTCGAAAGTGAAGGCACGAGGGACTAAAGTGGTTTTATCTCCAAGATGTAAGCTTGCATACATATTATTCCAAGCCTTACCCGCCTTTGTGAGCATTTTTCCCGCCCTTTATTACCTTTCATCGTAGCGGGGCTTTTAGCTTTTCTCCAAGCCTTGGTTGGTTGCCGATAGAATGGTTATAAATGTAAATGCTTATCATTCATCCAATTGATCAACTTTTTATCCTGGGTTTTATTTAGATAAAATTTTATTTTTTCTTGAGAAAGCATGGGCTTTATTGCTATAGAAATATACATTTTTTTTTTTTGGAGAGGTGGGCTCTGCTCGCCCTAGACTTTTGTCTTTTATTTCCTCTCTTTTCCTTCTTTTTTTTTAGAGATGTGGGCTCTACTCGCCCTTGGACACTTGCCCATTTTTCATCTCATTTTCTCTTTTTTTTTTTAGAGATGTGGGCTCTACTCGCCCTCGGACATTTGTCCATTTTTCATCTCATTATTTTTTTTAGCATAGCCCAAGACATTTCTCTTTTTCAATGGATAGTTTCCTGATGTTGAGTTTCTCTTTTGGACAAAGTCATAGCAAAACTATTTGTACCATATCATATTTGGCAACAACTTAGACTAGATAGAGCATATGCAACCCACATGAATCGGGTTTTTCAGGGATGAGTGTTATTTAAACGAAGCTTGGTATTCTGGCGAGGAATAAAATGTATGCATGCCATGTATCAATTGGTAGATGTAGAGATGGAGTTTTTGCTAACTTGGTTCGAGTTTTTAGCATTTAAAGATAAATCACAAGTCAAAATTTAATTTTAATAAATTGCATACCTTTGACTTGCGAATCCTCCCCCACACTTGTTTTTGTACCTATTTTTATTTTCTTTTTTGCACAAGGACAAAAACAAGTGGAGACATAGACAATAATATAGTAGTTTATGCTTTGATTAATTTAGAAAGTAATTATTCCTTGTGTAACAAATGACCAAAGATAAATTAAATGAATTAAAATGAATTTAATAAAGCAAAAACTTTATTTAAAACAAAGTAAATATATAAATAACTTTTTATGTTTTATTATTATTTTATATATTTAATTATATATTGTTTATTATTATTATTATTATTATTATTATTATTATTATTATTATTTTTATATGTTGATCATCTAAATTAATTTTCAAAGCATAAATCTATTCTATCGAGCTCCTGGTTAAGATCGGTACTGGCTCAAAGAAAAGCTTGAGACGTTGACCGTTTACCTTTTGTATCTCACCCGCGCCATCTTGAATTGTGATTGCAATTTGTGTGACGAGGTTTGATGACGGTGTACGGTCCCTTCCACTTCCTCCTCGCCTTCCCTTCGCCAAATAACTTCACCCGGAATTGAATAGGAGTACTTTGTCTCCCGTGGTGAATTCTTTGATTTTTATGCGCCGATCATGCCATCTTTTTTGTGCGCTCCTTATAGAGCTTTGCACTGTGGTACGCCTTCTCTCGCCATTCTTCTAGTTCAGAGATTTGCCTCTGACGGTTCTTTCCAGCGAGTCTGACGTCCATGTTCCACTTCTTGATGGCCCAATGAGCTCGATGCTCCAACTCAACTGGTAAATGGCAGGTTTTGCCATAGACCAGCTGATAAGGTGACATGCCGATGGGGGCTTTGTAAGCTGTCCTATAGGCCCGTAGAGCATCAGTACCTTGTTTTACCAAATTTTTCCCATCTCGACCGCCTTCTCGCAGGATGTTCTTGATTTGTTTATTGGAGGTCTCGGCTTGCCCGCCGGTTTGCGGATGATAGGGGTAGCGATGTTGTGCGAGTGCCAAGCTCCTTCAAGAATGCCCTCGAATGACTTGTCCTTGAAATGCGATCCTCCGCCATCGATCACCATGCGTGGCATTCGAAACGGGGGAAGATGATTTCATGGAACATCTTGCGTATGCGTGCTTGCCGTCAGCAGCTCTCTACATGGCATTGCCTCTACCCACTTCGACACGTAGTCCACTGCCACCGGATGTACTGCGCAATCATGGGACTTCGAATGGTCCCATATAGTCAATGCCCCACACATCAAATATTTCTATTTGAAGGTTGTAGTGTAGGGGCATTGCATCACGAGCTGTGATGTTTCCGGTATTCGGCGGTTGTAGCACCTTCTCGATGAACTCTTTCGTGTCGCCGTACATCGTCGGCCGAAGAATCCGCCCGCCAAATTTTTGGCTTGTGTGCGAAATACTCCCGGATGTCCGGCGTAGGGAGATGCATGACATTTTTCGATGATCCGCATTCCTTCCTCCCCGGTACGCATCTTCTTAGCAAGTGTTGGTATTTGTTAGCTTACGAGAAAATAGATCCGCAAGCGCACGGATGTCCAAAGGAGCATTTCACCCCCTGGGAGGGTTTTAAATATTGAATCCACGAGGAAGATATGATAAGCGGTTCAAATGATTAAAGACAAAGATAGAATACTAATGAGATTTTGTAGTAGTTAGCATATACTTAAACAAGGTAAGCCAATAATAAATAGTAGAGTTAAATGCACTGTAGCACCTTAAACTTGTCATGGTATGTCATTTGGGTCCATCATCTTGCAAAACGCACATCTGACACCTTAAACTTGTCATGATATGCCATTTGGGTCCATCATCTTGCAAAACACACATTTGGCACCTTAAACTTGTAATGGTGTACCATCTAGGTCCATCATCTTGCAAAACACACATCTGAGCAGCCCTCCTCACTGACGGGCTGGATTAAGCGCTTATTTGGGCCGGGTCCTCAAGAAAGCGACATCTCCACTGCTATATTACAAGGCACAAGACTCCTCATCGGCCAAGCTGTCGCTGTGGAGCAGGCGAATCGCCGCGCAGCCACTCACCAAGGTACCGGTTGCCAAACGTGGAGAGCTCCTTGTAATGCAACGCATGGGGTTTATCAAAGCACGCTGACGGAGGAGGGCAAACAAGCATACGAGAACTTGTTCGACAACAACCTTGAAGCTTTGCACAAGGAGGTTGCGAGACGGCTGTTCCCGGACGTCGAGCGGCCGCTCCGCCCTAGGAAGCGCCGTGAGGACGCGCTTGACCGCTGCGTACATACTCTATCCGAGTGCACGACCTTAGTTGTTTATTTCACGAGTAATTGGCTTAGTTGTTTAAGGCGCTAGATGTGCGTTTTGTAAGATGATGGACCTAGATGGCACACCATGACAAGTTTAAGGTGCTAGATATGCGTTTTGTAAGATGATGGACCTAGATGACACACCATGACAAGTTTAAGGTGCCAGATGTGCGTTTTGCAAGATGATGGACCTAGATGGCACACCGTGACAAGTTTAAGGTGCTACAATGCATTTAACTCTAAATAGTAATATGGTAAATGAGACAGGCAGAGGCACACACGTGGTGAGTATAGCATAAGATTAATTCCTAGTAAGATTAGGATTGGATTTATGACAAAGGGACAGTTCTTAGGTAGCATACAAAGAATCTACTAAATGTTTAGACAGGCATAGCATAGGATCATATATATATCAATACCATAGATAAGAATGTGCACCCGAAGATTACTCAAGAAAATCAGAACGAAACAAGATAATCCCAAGAACCATTATCGACTAGTCTTATACACGGGGATGGATTGCAAAGGACTCAATAGTGCTGTCACCACTATGATCTACCACATGACCCGGCATATAAGGTGAATCCGCAAGTAAATTATATCTAAGCACCATGCTTACATACTTTCTACTACCTAGCACACTATACTAGGAGCTCTACGAATAAGCGCGTTGAATTATCATGAATAATGATCATATCAAATATGCTATGACTAGAATAAAGTAAAAGTAGACTAATTGCATACATAGTAATGAAATAGCACAAAGGTGTATGAGAACAATAATAATATTGATCCATAGTGTAACTTTATCGATCCGAAACCGGAGCGGATGCTCTCTCTTCTCTAAACTCGACTTTCTATCTAAACTAGGCTCTAGATCTAACTATAGAGCGATGAATTAGCTATCCTATCTCTTGGTGGCGCCTCCTCTTCCCTGCCTTGGCTTCAACTTGATCTTCTACTTGATGATGACTTGAGGCTTCAGATCCAGTTATTGATGATGAGACAGGGGGGTCTGGGGCTGTTTATATAGGGGTCTTATTATGTCTCTTCGCCTTCAGCAGGCGATGTGGTACTAATCTTTGATCCATCTCGTGCTCCCACCGACGCCATTGGATTAAACCGACATTAAACAACCGGGTTTAGATTGCGTCCCTAGAGGCGGTGGAGGAAGGTTCCGAAACCGGCCCCGTAGCCGCCACGCAGGCCGATCGGCCCCATTATTGGGCGATCGGCCCGGAGGAGTCCCCTCGGGTCCGTCGTCGCGTCGTGGGCTTCGGAGTCTTCTAGATGATGTTTTCTTCGGTGTCAAGTTTCGCTCACGCCGGGGTAATCCGGAGCCTTCTAGACTTGTTTCGAGTTGGATTGTGTTGCGTTACGCCGGTCCGTATGCCACGTCATTTCTGCTATTTTTACGTTAAGTCCCTTGTTGACACCTGTTATCATATAAAATTATTAATTAATTAAACATTAAAAGAGGATATAAATAATAATAACAACCTAGAATAGGGTGTCACTAACATATTTCCATCGCTTTTGGTGAAGTTGTGATTTGCGGGGACTTATCGTAAAAAACAGCGAAATAACGTGGCAAACGACCAACGTAACGCAACGCAATCCAACTCCCGAACAAGTCTAATCGGCTTCGGATTAATCCCGACGTGGACCAAACTTAACACCGAAGAAAACATCATCTAGAAGACTCCGTAAGCCACGACAAGACGACGGGACCCGAGGGGACCCCCCAGGGCCGATCGGCCCCCGGGCGCTACACGGTCCGGTCTCTCGAACCTTCATCCACCGCCTCTAAGACTCGATCTAAACCGGTTGTTTGATGTCGGTTTGATCCGAGGGCGACGGTAGAAGTGCGGGATTGATTCAAGATTAATACCACATCGCCGCTTTGAAGTTGAAGAGACGCATTTAAGACCCATATATAAAGACCCCTAGACCCCCTCCTTTAGGCATCAATAGAGTTCTCAATCAAGATCTCAATCACAATTATATTTTTAATACCAAGTCATTAGAAACATCGCTTTAGGAGGAGTAGCAATCAAGATTAGAACTAGTAGGAAGGGAGAAATCCGCTCCGGATCGTCTGAGGCCGCTCAAGATCAGCCTCGTTCTTGTAAGTTCTTCATTGTAAGTAGTCTTCAAGTTCCGGACACATGCTTAATATGAATATCTTGATCATGTTTATATTCGAGATTATTTGTCCTAGTATTTACTTTAATTACACATTTAGCATAGTTGAATTATTGTTATGTTCAAGCATGGATTCGTATAGCGCTCATCCTTTAGATCCGAGGGTGAGTGGTAGAGATGATGTAATCATGGTGATTAGATCTTATTTACCTGCGTTTGCACCCTATGTGCCGGGTCGTGTGGTAGATCGTGGTGGTGACAAAGCACCATTGAGTCCTTTTGCAATCCATCCCCGTATGTAGGCCTAGCGGATGTTATTATTCATGTTGTTCTAAGTTTCGCCTTAGTCTTCATGGATTCTCCTCCTCATGTCCGGATTTAATTAGTCTTTCTTCAATGATTGTTAGATGTATTGCACTAATTGAGTAGATCCTAACTTATAGTTTAGAGTTATATATTGGAGTTTCTAATGCTAGCTAGCCTATGAATTGCTATCATCCTATTGTTTGACACTTTCTATGACTATGGTTAAATCTGTTTATCAAGAATTTATCATTATCTTTATTGTGAACCTTGATCCTTGTTTAAGTACTTGATAAGTTTAACTCTTTGCACACGAGAGATGACTAGATTAATTGATTAATATGTTTAGCACTTATGCATAGTTAATTCATGATAGTAGACTTCTTTCCCTGTGGTAGAATATAAATTCACACCTGGATCTTACTCCCGGTTAAAATGCTACAATGGTATATTCATATCTCGTGCGCTTATGATACCCAGCTTATAATTGTTTATTTACTTATTAAGAAGTTATCAAAGCATAGCATGAATATTCTATTCCTTGCATATTAGTAGTTTAACTATAGGGATGACAACCTGTTCAGATATACTATGAACTGCAATGAATATTTCTTTTAGTTTTATCTGAAGCAACATCTGATATTCTTTCTAACTGTCATTACTAGTTAGTGGCTTTAGAAATACCAACAAGCATTTTTGGCGCCGTTGCCGGGGAAAGAAAGTCTTTAGCCCAATAAAATATAAATATAGAATTAACTAGCATGCATCTCTCTCACGCATCGTAGTATTAAATTTATCAATTGCTTAAACAAGTTTACCCTTGTTATTATTCTTCCTATCTATTTTAGGGTAATGTATGAAAAGGAATCTTCCCCGAAAACTTCCAATCCGACCCGCAAAACTCTTGAAGGAGGCAAGATCCAAGTTGAAATCTCAACTTAAGATCACTACCTCGAAGACTCCTCCATCAGTGCGGCTTAGCACCCGTGTTCAAGTCATGGCAAACAAGACCCTCCGCGAGTACTCGACCGACTACGGCCAACATCCGCATTGGACCCGACAATCGATGTGGGAGACAAAGCTTTTGAGCTCAAGCCCGCACTCATCAACATGGTACAAGCTAGCCAATTCTGTGGAAAAGCCCATGAAGATGCCAATGCTCACCTACAACACTTCCTAGAGATCTGTGGCACCTTCACCATCAAAGATGTCCCAAGTGATGCAATCCTACTGCCTCTTCCCATTCTCACTATTGGGACGAGCGAAGCAAAGGTTCTACGCCAACAAAGACAAACTCACTACTTGGGCACTCGCTCTCTTTCCTTTCCCCGCAAAGTTCTTCCCTATAGGCAAAACCAACGCCTTACGGGGAAAATCTCAAGTTTTTTTCAGAAGAACACGATGAATCCGTTCCGAGGCATGGGAACGCTTTCAAGACTACATCACCGAATGCCCACACCATGGAATGGAGAACCGGCTACTCATGCAGACATTCTACCACGGGCTTGGCAACAACACCCGTGAAACCATGGACGCCTAGCTTTGAGGTGCTTTCCGCCCCTTACACCGAATCAAGCTACCGACCTTGTGGAGAAGATGGCATCAAACCAAGCTTGGAATGAAGATCGTCAACCCCAAGAAAGAAAGAGAGAGAATGCACCAAATGAAGGAGGTAGACATGTCGGCCCGCCAAAATGGACTTTACTTATGAAGAAGCTTGAAGACAAAGCTCCCGAGAAGAAGGAAGTCATGCAACTCTTCGATTCTCGCATGACATGTGAAGAATGTGGCAACACCCGACACTCGGGCAACCAATGTCCCGAAATGAAGAGGACGTGAACTACATCAACAATAACAACAACCAAGATCATCCTCCGAACCAACAATGGAGTCAACAGAGACCCAACTACCAAGGTAACTACTCGGGTAACTATCAAGGTAATAACTCTTCTAATAATTTTCCACCTTTAAGAGAGTTAGTACAAAACCAAGGTAGACTCATGGATAACTGTCTAAGAAGTTAGCTTCCAATGATAAAATGCTAGAAACTATTAGTACTAAAATGGAAAGCTTTTCTTCTCGCAATAAAGAACCAAAGATAGCTTTAATAAAATGATAGAATCACGCTTATCTCAGCTGGCTTTATCTCGCTCCTATGCCTAACCCGTAAGATTCCGGCCAACCGAAGAATTAGAATCTGCAAATCTTGTCGATATGTACTATGCGTATACGCACCACTTATTCGAAAAAGAAAATTCAACCGTGTTGGACCGGGGTATGCCCGTCAAGAAAGGAGATCCAGGGAGACCAGCCGTCACCATTGAAATAGGCGCCCGCACCTACGACGCACTCGTCGACTTCGGCTCAAGTGTCAACATCATGCCTAAGGTAAACCTTGAGCCAAAATCAGAATTACTATACACAACCATGTGCCTACAACTTGCAGATCAGTCACTATGCCATCCCGAAGGCATCCTAGAAGACGTTTGCCTTTACATCGGTAAACTCTACGTGGCCACCGATTTCGTAGTCCTAGATACGGGCAAAGGTAAGAACGCCCCAATCATTCTGGGCCGCCCTTTCCTTGCTACCACCAAGGCCATCATCTACGCCGACACCGCGAAGATCGTCTTCACAGTCAATGGACAGAGGGAGAGATTCAACTGCAAACACAAGACCTTACCTCCCCCTGCTCCAACCGTACCACTACCGTACCCTGAAGTACACGTACCAGCTATCGAGAAGAAGACAAAAAGAAGAAGCAAGAACAAGAAGAACCGTCAACCTCGATCACACGTGGAACGAGTCTTGATGATCAATCAAGTTCCGACAGGACGCAAGACTCGGCACATTCCACCACCATTGGAGAAGCTAGACGACCCTGGAGTTCCATCAATTCACTGTTCCATCAATCAATTGAACTTCCAGCAAGTTGTCTGCGACACGGGATCAGGCATCAACCTGATGTCAAAGGTAACGTATCAATTAATATATGGTAATCTGCCTTTGTGTTCCACCTATGTACATCTACAGATGGCGGACCAATCATACCGAGTCCCAGAAGGTATGGCACAAAACGTCCCCGTCAAGATCAAAGATGACTATGTCCTCACTGACTTTTTAGTCATGGACATGGGAGAAGAAGAACAAGATCCTCCCATAGTACTTGGAAGACCGTTCCTGAACACTACAAGAGCCATCATCTACATCAGGACGGGCGAAATCCACTTCCAGATTCAAGGTAAAAAGATATGCTGTTTCTTCAATACTTACACTAACTATGAACAGCCCCGAAGAAGGACCAAGAGTCAGAAGCGTCTTCAGAAATTACAACAAAAGCTGGACTCAAGGATGGAGCACATAGAGAGGATAGAAAAAGACATCAAGGAAAAATACACTCAGCTCCTACCCATCTTGAACGCCGCACCGGCTACACCGAGAGGTCTCCACCAAAGAAGCAATCTTGGAAAAGAAAGAAAAACCGCTAAGAAGAGCAACAAGAGTACACCTTCGAGAGACCCGACCCGGTCGCGGCATCAACAAATGAACAATCGACTTCCTCGGCTACTTCGCCTCGCCACCCTTTGAGATCATTGAAGGAACCTTACCAGGTACAACATTTAAACGAGGGCCCATAGACGACACCACGCCATGGGAGTAAGTGCTCTAAACTCTCGCCGAGAGGTAACTCGGTATTTATCTGCATATTTAATTTTCTGCAAAGCATATTTCAATTAGCATGTTTACTTTAGCATATTTACTTTTTCTAAACCTGCACTTAGAAAATCTCAAAAACATGTTTGCGCATTTGCATCAGTTTCCTAAAGCCCCATGCAAGCACTCCTTGCTTTGTGGCGGCATAAAAAAAAAAATACAAAAATATTGCATTCATATGTTTTTGCATTATCATCCCTATTGCATAGAAAAACTCTCAAAAATATGTGGGCACATGAAGGTCCACACCTTTTATATAAATAATAAAAATCCAAAAAGACGTGAGCACATGAAGGCTCACAATAACATCCTAGAATTTGTTCCTTCGGGTATGTGCGAAACTAATATTAACAGGGGAGAACATTAAAGGAGACCCCCGAAAGAGGAGCAGCTCTAAGGATGAACAAAGGACTACTTCAAGATCTAGCTTGGGGGAGAGCACCCCCATTTATCACTATAAGTATCACTACCTTATCTACTATTTATTAGCTAGTTATATTTGTTTAGAGTTAATGAGTCTTAGTTAAAGAGTCTAAATTAAAGAATCTTAGTTAATTAAAAGTCTTAGTGTTAAAGAGTCAAATAAATGCTGGAACTTGTTAAATTACTTTTCTTCCTATTAATTATGATCTTGATAATATATGCTAAGGAAATGATGAATAGTTGCTCTGCCTTAATTCCTCTTAAAAGTACTTACACTTTGGACTTAGATTCTCCTAAAACTTTAAATGCTTAATTTGCTCTAAACCGAAACACCTGTGGGAAGCACATGCTTAATCTGAGTCTTAGCATTAAAAGATAAAAGTACATGAAAAGTTGAGCTACTGTTTATCATATTCTTAGAGATACTTGACTCTGGTTTTTATCTTTGAAAATTATAAAATTACATGATGAGTTCCTTAGCTATGACCCTTAAGAGTTTATCATTCAAGATCATCCCACTCCACTAAATACGCTGCTTCTAATTCAGAAGTACGCATCCCTATACTCCATTAAGCCGCTAGCCATAATTATAAAAAAAAAAATAAACTCTTGCAATCTTTGGATATGTCTCTCTCAATGTTTTATGCCAAATATAGGCTGGGCTACATTCGAAAAAAAAAAAGAAGAAAAAAAAGAGAGGAAAGAAAAATAAATATCTAGAGAAAAAGTGAGACTAGAGAGGGAGAGTAACGGACAAAAAGTCATACTAGGCGAGAAGGGCCTACCTCCCTAATAATAAAAATATGAATAGAGATGAATAATGGACACGTGTCCGAGGGTGAGTAGGGCCCACATCTCTAAGGAGAGAGAAAAATGGACACAAGTCCAGGGAAAAGCCCACCTCTCCAAGAATGGACAGCCCAGATCCTAGCAATTTTTAGAAAGAGAGATATAGTCCAAGATGCTTGAGAAGAAAAATACTAGAAAAAGGCTAAGGCTATTTACTACCTTTCATCCTCATTCACTTCACCACTATCATCCCACTATGTATGTCCTACTATATGTGTAACTCCACTACCACCATCTACTTAAGAGGGTCATACATAGGATCTCTGAGATTTCTTTTGAAAAAAATATTGCAAAACCCCAGGATGATAGTTGATCAAAGAACTTGAGACATGGTACTTAACTTGATTGTTTTATCTTGCTTATGATTCATGGATAGGCTACACCCCATGGTAAACAGGTATGAAGCAATCTGGTTGAGAGGAGAATTTACTTCTGATAAACATAGCATTTTTGAGGTATGAAAGCGTAGTAGCAACTCCTGATCCTACTATAGCATATAGCTTTGCTAGGGACTAGCAAAGGGTAAGCTTGGGGGAGTTTGTTGACACCTGTTATCATATAAAATTATTAATTAATTAAACATTAAAAGAGGATATAAATAATAATAACAACCTAGAATAGGGTGTCACTAACATATTTCCATCAGTTTTGGTGAAGTTGTGATTTGCAGGGACTTATCAGAAAAACAGCAGAAATAACGTGGCAAACGACCAACGTAACGCAACGCAATCCAACTCCGGAACAAGTCTAATCGGCTTCGGATTAATCCCGACGTGGACCAAACTTAACACCGAAGAAAACATCATCTAGAAGACTCCGAAGCCACGACGCACGACGGGACCCGGAGGGGACACCCCCACGCCGATCGGCCCAATAATGGGGCCGACGGCCCCGGGCGGCTACACGGTCCGGTCTGGG
Organism: Hyparrhenia diplandra; assembly: GCA_015847255.1. Taxonomy (NCBI): domain Eukaryota; kingdom Viridiplantae; phylum Streptophyta; class Magnoliopsida; order Poales; family Poaceae; genus Hyparrhenia; species Hyparrhenia diplandra. The sequence goes on along the minus strand of JADLZK010008766.1, from coordinate 728,985 downwards.
AACCTTCATCCACCGCCTCTAAGACTCGATCTAAACCCGGTTGTTTGATGTCGGTTTGATCCGAGGGCGACGGTAGAAAGTGCGGGGATTGATTCAAGATTAATACCACATCGCTGCTTTGAAGTTGAAGAGACAGACGAAGACCCATATATAAAGACCCCTAGACCCCCTCCTTTAGGCATCAATAGAGTTCTCAATCAAGATCTCAATCACAATTATATTTTTAATACCAAGTCATTAGAAACATCGCTTTAGGAGGAGTAGCAATCAAGACTAGAACTAGTAGGAAGGGAGAAATCCGCTCCGGATCGTCTGAGGCCGGCTCAAGATCGGCCTCGTTCTTGTAAGTTCTTCATTGTAAGTAGTCTTCAAGTTCCGCACACATGCTTAATATGAATATCTTGATCATGTTTATATTCGAGATTATTTGTCCTAGTATTTACTTTAATTACACATTTAGCATAGTTGAATTATTGTTATGTTCAAGCATGGATTCGTATAGCGCTCATCCTTTAGATCCGAGGGTGAGTGGTAGAGATGATGTAATCATGGTGATTAGATCTTATTTACTCGCGTTTGCACCCTATGTGCCGGTCGTGTGGTAGATCGTGGTGGTGACAAAGACCATTGAGTCCTTTGCAATCCATCCCCCGTATGTAGGCCTAGCGGATGTTATTATTCATGTTGTTCTAAGTTTCGCCTTAGTCTTCATGGATTCTCGTCCCTCATGTCCGGATTTAATTAGTCTTTCTTCAATGATTGTTAGATGTATTGCACTAATTGAGTAGATCCTAACTTATAGTTTAGAGTTATATATTGAAGTTTCTAATGCTAGCTAGCCTATGAATTGCTATCATCCTATTGTTTGACACTTTCTATGACTATGGTTAAATCTGCTTTTATCAAGAACTTTATCATTATCTTTATTGTGAACCTTGATCCTTGTTTAAGTACTTGATAAGTTTAACTCTTTGCACACGAGAGATGACTAGATTAATTGATTAATATGTTTAGCACTTATGCATAGTTAATTCATGATAGTAGACTTCTTTCCCCTCGTGGTAGAATATAAATTCACACCGATCTTACTCCCTTAAAAATGCTACAATGGTATATTCATATTTGTGCGCTTGCGATACCCAGCTTATAATTGTTTATTTACTTATTAAGAAGTTATCAAAGCATAGCATGAATATTCTATTCCTTGCATATTAGTAGTTTAACTATAGGGATGACAACCTGTTCGATATACTATGAACTGCAATGAATATTTCTTTTAGTTTTATCTCAAGCAACATCGATATTCTTTCTAACTGTCATTACTAGTTAGTGGCTTTAGAAATACCAACATCCCCGCAAATCACAACTTTACCAAAACTCATGGAAATCATTAGTAGAAACCCCTAATAAGGTTATCTAATTATATTTTAGTTCTTTTCCATGAATTGTTGATGCATAAAAATATGAGTTAGTGAGCATCAACAAACTCCCCAAACTTACCCTTTGCTAGTCCCTAGCAAAGCTATATGCTATAGTAGGATCGAGTTGCTACTACGCTTTCATACCTCGTAAGCATCGTGTTTATCGAAATAAATTCTTCTCTTAACCAGTTTGCTCTCTCATACCTGTTTTACCATGGGGCGTAGCCTTTTCACGAATCATAAGCAATTAAAAGACAGAACAATCAAGTTAAGTACCATGTCTCAAGCTCTTTGATCAACTATCATCCCGGGTTTTGCAATATTTTTCAAAAGAAACTCGAGAGATCCTATGTATGACCCTCTTAAGTAGATGGTATTTAGTGGAGTTACATGTGATGGAATATACATAGTGAGATGATAGTGGCGAATGGATGAGGATGAAAGATAGTAATTAGCCTTTAGCCTTTTTCTAGTATATATATATATTTTTTTTTTTCTTTCTAGCATCTTAGACTATATCTCTCTTTCTAAAAATTGCTAAGACCTGGGCTGTCCATTCTTGGAGAGGTGGGCTTTGCCCTCGACTTTTGTCCATTTTTTTCTCTCCTTAGAGATGTGGGCCCTACTCACCCTCGGACACGTGTCCATTATTCATCTCTAAATATATTTTTATTATTAGGGAGGTAGGCCCTTCTCGCCTAGTATGACTTTTGTCCGTTACTCTCCCTCTCTCGTCTCACTTTTCTCTCTAAATATTTATTTTTTTCTTTCTTTTCTTTCTCTCTCTTTTTTTTTATGTATGTAGCCCGTAATCTAGTTGGCATAAAAACGTTGAGAGAGACATATCCAAAAATTGCTAGAATTTATTTTTTTATAATATGGCTAGTGGTCGATGGAGTATGGGAATGCGTTTTCGGATTAGAAACAACAGATTTGGTGGAGTGGGATGATCTTGATGCGAATGATAGATTCTTAAGGGTCATAACTAAGGATCTCATCATGTAATATTTTTTATGATTTTTCAAAAGATAAAACCAGGAATCAAGTATCTCTAGGAATATGATAAACAAAGAGCTCAACTTTTCATGAATTTTTATCTTCAAAGCTAAGACTCGATTAAACATGTGCTTCCCACAGTGTTGGGTTTAGAGCAAATTAAGCATTTAAGGCTCTAGGAGAATCTAAGTCTGAAATGTAAGTACTTTAAGAGGAATTATGGCGGAGCAACTATTCATCATTTCCAAGCATATGTCATCAAGGTCATAATTAAAGAAAGAGAGCTAACTCGTAAGCATCTAACATTTATTGGACTCTTAACACTAATACTTTTATTTAAGACTCATTAACTCTAAGCAAATATACTAACTAGCTAATATTTAAAATAGATAGGATAATAATACTTATCGTGATAATCGAGGGTGCTCTCCCCAAGCCGGGATCTAGAAGTAGTCTTTTTTATTCATCCTTGAAACTTGTTCATCTTTGGGTTTTCCTTAAATGTTCTCCCCAAGCAAATATTAATTTCGTACATACCCGAAGGAACAAATTTAGGATTATGTTGTGAGCCTTCATGTGCTCACTTCTTTTGATTTTTTAGAGAAACGTGTGGACCTTCATGTGCCCACATATTTTTGAGAATTTTTCTATGCAATAGGGATGCTAATGCAAAAACATACGAGTGTAATATTTTTGTATTTTTATTTTTATGCCACCACAGCAAGGGGGTGCTTGCATGGGGCTTTTAAGGAACTAATGCAAATAAAGCAAACATAATTTTATGATTTTCTAATGCAGGTTTTAGAAAAAGTAAATATGCTTAAAGGAAACATGCTAATTGAAATATGCCATGCGTAAAATTAAATATGCGAGATAAATACCGAAGTTACCTCTCTACGAGTTTCGAAAGTACTTACTCTCGTGGCGTCTTTGTCATCTATGGAATCTCGTCGGGATGTCGTGGTGCAGTGCGGTGCCTTCAATGATCTCGATGAGTAGCGTAGATGAGGTAGCCGACGGTGTTTGATCGGGTTAGTGACGTGGGTGGTGGTAGGTCTTCCGAAGGTGTACTCTTGTTGTCTCCCCTTGGTAGGCGTGTCTTCTTTCTTCCTCCAAGCTTGTTTCTTCTGTGGAGACCTTTCTCGAGTGGTCGGTTCGTGCGTGCTTGGTTGGTAGGAGCCGGGTGGACTTTTCTTGAATCTTATTGTCTTCCTTGTCCGTCACCCGTATCCAACTTGTCTTGTTCTTCTTAGGCTTGCTTATTGAGTGCTTCGTCTGATATTGAAGTTGCGTCTCTTAGGATTGTGATCCCGAAGATGGCATCACCCATGCTCCTTGCTTATTGTGCTTGTTGTATGCAAGACAGAGATTTGGAGAAGTGGCAACTCCTCCACACTTGGCGCAAAGTGTGTCCTGCTCACAAAGTCAAGGTAGAGATCAAGTGCATGGGCTCTGCTGGTGGGAAAACACCAACAGAACCAAAATTGTATTCATTCTACTCTAACCTTGAGCACATATAACCATGGTAGCATAATGTGTTTTATTTATTTATGACAAAGGTGATAATATCAGACGACGGGTATGAATGTGGCATTTATAACATAGCAAGCTAAAAGGTAGAGAAAATAAAATTAGAGAGACAGGGGTAAGAACAACTAAGAGCTAACATGTTGAGCTATTCAGATTAATCTAAGTGAGGTTGTGAGCTAACATATCTAACTCCTTAGCATGCCATGATTAGAGTAAAGTTTTATCGATCAGGGCACTTACCTTAAGATGTTACCTTTATTGTAGAATCATGGCAACATCGTAACACCTTATGGTGGTTCTCTCGTGGCATGTGTGGTAGTCGGCGCCTTGCCCTCTTTTCCCTCATATCATCTTCTCTTCATTTTTCTCGTGTCGGAACGGTGGGAGTCTCGAGAGAGAGAGAGCCTTGTCGGGTCATCTTCTAGTGGAATTGGTCTTCCTCCCCGAGCTCAAACTCAGTGTCACTCGGCGCTTAAAAGTCGGGTTTGACTATTCATCATCTCCTTGAGTGTGTTGTGACTGTTGGTCTTTGATGGAATCTTATTGTGTTCGTCCTCTCCCTTGCATCAATCCATTTTCTTTTCTCTTTTAATCGCCCAAGGGATGAGGATGCCGAAAGCCGCTTGATCTTCCTTTGTCAATTCTTCTTCATCTTCCTTTACTTACGGTGACGAAAGGATGCTCATTTGAGATGTAAACTTGGAGTCCCTCCTTGATTATCTTTGTCCTCCAACGACGTGGTGTGGAGTGTTCTTCTTGATGGTGGTGTAGCACACCGGTCGCCTTGATGATCAAGGGAGAAACCTCATTGGTGACAACCTTGTCCTCCATGGTCTCGGGGCATTATTCTCTTTGTACTAGCCCGTCATTGATTGGAGTGCGCTCCTATCGGTGTATTTCTTGTGTAGGTGATGAGAGCAAGCAAGTCTTTGACAAGACGTTGATCCTGCTTCTCATCGTACCTCCCGGCTTGTAGTGGAAGTGGTAGTGAGGTAGGTCCATGAACGTGCTCACCACGCATTCTTTCCTCGCAAATGTGATTAGTGGACATATACCCGAAGGATAGCAATGATATTGAAAAAAAATGGTTATTGTCCATATGATTTATTTGTGCTAACATAATGATGGTTCTTTAAAAAAACTTAGCACGATTATATATATTTGCTTTTGTTTTTATTATTATTTTTTATGAAGCGGCTGCACTAAAAGCGTGGCTAAGGCAAAGGTAACTTTAAGCGACAAAAGACAAATTGAGTATTTAGGCACTTACAGTTTGTCCTTTCATAAGGAGTGAGTTGAGTCTTCTTTTCTTGTGAGAGTTGTTGGAGTTCGTCACATACCTTGCGTAAGCTAATTTCTTTTCCCAAATTGGATTTGATAATTTTCTGCAGGGGTTAGTCTAACAAAGATAACCATAATCTACTAAAGTATACTATCAGGTCAAAAATCAACCTAGACATAATGTCCAACTCAATTTAAGAAGGCAATTTAATCTAAACAAAGACGTTTAATTTAAAAAGCCTTTAGAAACGAAATCAACACACCTTGCGCCAGAATCAAACTAAACACCATGTTTTAACTTGAGCCATGAAAACAAATTAAACTAAGTATCATGTCTAAGGTGTATGAAGATATTTCAAAACTTAAGCATACTATAGCAAACAGAGGTAGCATAAAAGTATTATAGAGATGAAGGGGTATGATCATGGTGAGACTAATATTTTAAATTCCATGAGCAAGACCGCCTCACGCTCGATCATACTTACCTTCACTCACAAATATAATTTGTGAGTTGTGCAAATCTTTTATCCGTCACTTGAAGATGTGAATTCTTGTGACGACGACTTGGGTGGGGTTCCAATGTTAATGGTTCATGAAGTTCAGGTACACCGGATTCTCTTACCGTAGGTCGCTTCGAAGTTTTAATCAATTACCCCGCATAAGATAGACTAATAGACAATACACGGGTAAATCTGTTTAAGCAAAGGTGCTAAGTAGCAAAATCCACACTTAATATTCATCTATCAATAATCAAAAAGAAAAGCTATCAAAATCTTCCCCGGCAACGGCGCCGAGAAATGCTTGTTGGTATTTGTTAGCTTACAGAGAAATAGATCCGCAAAGCGCACGGATGTCCAAAGTGAGCATTTCACCCGGGAGGGTTTTAAATATCGAATCCACGAGGAAGATATGATAAGCGGTTCAAATGATTAAAGACAATAGATAGAATACTAATGAGATTTTGTAGTAGTTAGCATATACTTAAACAAGGTAAGCCAATAATAAATAGTAATATGGTAAATGAGACAGGCAGAGGCACACACGTGGTGAGTATAGCATAAGATTAATTCCTAGTAAGATTAGGATTGGATTTATGACAAAGGGACAGTTCTTAGGTAGCATACAAAGAATCTACTAAATGTTTAGACAGGCATAGCATAGGATTATATATATATCAATACCATAGATAAGAATGTGCACCCCGAAGATTACTTAAGAAAATCAGGAACGAAACAAGATAATCCCAAGAACCATTATCGACTAGTCTTATACACGGGGGATGGATTGCAAAGGACTCAATAGTGCTGTCACCACTACGATCTACCACACGACCCGACATATAAGGTGAATCCGTAAGTAAATTATATCTAAGCACCATGCTTACATACTTTCTACTACCTAGCACACTATACTAGGAGCTCTACGAATAAGCGCGTTGAATTATCATGAATAATGATCATATCAAATATGCTATGACTAGAATAAAGTAAAAGTAGACTAATTGCATACATAGTAATGAAATAGCACAAAGGTGTATGAGAACAATAATAATATTGATCCATAGTGTAACTTACTGATCCGAACCGGAGCAGATGCTCTCTTCTCTAAACTCGACTTTCTATCTAAACTAGGCTCTAGATCTAACTATAGAGCGATGAATTAGCTATCCTATCTCTTGGTGGCGCCTCCTCTTCCCTGCCTTGGCTTCAACTTGATCTTCTACTTGATGATGACTTGAGGCTTCAGATCCAGCTTATTGATGATGACTTGAGTATGTATGCATACTTTTTATATATGGAAGAATTTATGCATACTTTTTAAAAACGAGTATGTACATATACTTTTTTTGGAAGTATATATATACGCAGCTGGGAGTATGTACACATACGTACATCAAAGCCGATAACTTTGAATATTCAGTTACAAAATAAATTATTTAATTGTTTTGAGAGAGTATTTACACATACTTTAAAAATGAGTATTCATACATACTTGCTGAAATGAATATATGTACATACTTTTTAGAATAGAGTATTAATACATACTTTTTAGAATGGAGTATGCATACATACGTCAAGATTCAAATAGTATAAGTGCATACTTAAACCACTGATCGGAGATATGTCTATACATTCACGTGATATACAAAACAATGAATATGTATTCATATACTATATTATTTTTTATAATGAAGTAAAAGGGAGGATGCGTGGTAGTCTATAGATCGATGAATTCTAATATAAGTCGTACCACTAGCGATTCCAACGGAGGGATAATAACTGAATTAGAAAAACATTTAATGGAAGACATAATTACTGAATAAAAAATCCGATCCATGCGGTACTTGCATGCTGCATCGGTGGTCTGTGTACACGGCTTCACAGCTAGCGCGCATGGGCAAGCCTGGTTAGGAGTAGGGTGTAGTTACACCTTGGGTGTAGGAAAAATTTACCCTATATATATATATATATATATATATATATATATATATATATATATATATATATATATATATATATATATATATATATATATATATATATATATATATTTCAAAAAGGTTTTTCTAGTCTAATTAGCATGTATATATGGCTGTGGTAGGAGGTTCACACTCTTGTCACACAGGAACTTATCATGTGTATTTTCAATTTTTGAAATATAAATCTTCTAAATCTAGTGTCACTAGGAGTAAGATCAAATAGCAGCTAAGACTATCATATATCATATCATCAATTACCTAGACTTATCAGAGCAAGCATTTGCAATCCAAATGTTTCAGGTTTCAGAGTAAAAATTAATTTTGCAAATGGAGCTCGAGAGAAATTAAGCTTGAAAGCTAGGTACTAGAAAAAGTATAACAATAGAGCAACTATTCATCATCTCCATGTTGACAAATTTTAAGGTTCCTTTTAGTTGAGCAAAATAAACTTTAGTGTGCACTCTCTCTTGATCCTTTTATTCTCACTCTAACAAAAGACTTATTAAACTATTAGACTCTATAAAACTAGACTCTTAACAAACTTTCTAGCAAACAAAATATTTAACTAATAATAATACAATATAAATAGTAAGATACTTATCCGATACATGGGGGTTGCCCTCCCCAAGCTAGATGTTGACATAGTCTTCAATATTCTTGATGGTTGGAAGTGGAGGTAGATAGTGATGGTGGGCTGATTGATCTTCTTTAATGCTGGACATCATGTGTCATGTCTCTCTTCCTTGAAATCCTGCTGAACTTAAATAGACAACAAAACTAGTGGAACTTGATTAAGCATTAGGGTCACCCACATTGCTTTTGTCTATTTGGAAATCTTTCAAAGAACAATAAATATTTTTTTGGATTTTCTATGCAAAAATAAAGAATGATGATGCATGCATATTTATTTTATTTTTATGCCACCACAAAAATATCCTTGTGGGTTGTTACACAACACAAAAATTACTCACATGGGGCTTGGAGTTGTTTCATGTCTATGCAACAAACAAATATTTATTTTCTTTTCTAATGCAAAGCTTGTGTTAATGTAAATATGCTAAAGGAAAACAATTATGCAATGCAAGGAAATAAATATGTTATGCATTTGGATAACTACCGATCTTACCTTTCGGCGAGGGTTCAAGTGTTTTAAGTCCTCCGAACGAGACTTCTTACCTTGTCATTTCCTTGAATGTGTTATCCGATCTTGACAGCTTATGCTCCTTGAGATGGTGAAGGACGATGTCACCCATGTTCTTAGCTGGTCTTATGAGTTGGAGTGAAGCGTAAATGCTTCTTGTTTAGTGTGCATGCTTGTAGGACATTCAATTGGTTGAATTCGAAAGACCGGTAGGCTTCTCCACCATTTTGCTCAATGTGTGTCATGCTTGCAAAGTCAAGGTAGAGATCAAGTGCATGGGCTCTGCTTGGTGGGAAAACACCAACGTAACCAAAACTTCATTCATTCTTCTCTAACCATATGCACAACAAACAATATTTGATTTATTAAACACTTTGCTTAAGCCTAACTTGAGTGACAAGATCGAAGATTGAGCATAACTGCGACTCTTCCAAGGCAAGGTAAGCAATATTCTGGCTTACAAGATGAGGACTAAGAGATCAAAAGAATTGTGGTAGGAACAACTAAAGAAGCAAAACATGTTGAGCTAAAGAAGTTGGATCATGTAAGGTTGAAACTCTAACATGTTTTACTCTTTATTTATGAACAAGCCATACTTTAGATAAAGCTTAATTAATGACAACTTACCTCAAGATGTTACCTTATTATTGCAAAGTGACAGTGTAACACCTTGTGGTGGTCCTTTTCTTCTATGGCCTCTTCTCGTATCTTGTTCCACACTTATCTCCTTTATTGCATTGTCCTTTCTTTCTTGTTCTTTAAATTGCACTTGGACATTTTTGCTCCTCTCATGATTTTATTCCTGTAATATTAGTTGGCAATAGATACCCGGAGGAATATACAAGTAATTGTAAACAAGGGTAGAACTGTCATGGAGCTTGTTGACACCTGTTATAGCATAATATTACTAGTCAACTAAACATGGAAAAGGGGCATAATATGAATATCAACATAGACTAGGGGCTTTACTAACATAATTCCACGAGCTTTGGTGATTTATATACTTTCGTGGACTTAACAGATAAATACGAGAGAAGAATGGAGAAAGTTCCTAATATACAAGGCATATGAAGACCGTGACTTGTCCGTGAAGCAACTCAACCCGAAAAGTGAACTAAAACACTCTAGAAGGTACCAGAAGACACCAGAAGAAACGAGAAGCCGAGAGAAGACTCTGGCCTGGCGGCCGCCAGTCTCATTTAGGCCGGCCGCCAGGCTACAATACCCAATCTATCCCATCTTCGTATGTCGGTTTACCACCGACCTTGAGGTTGTATCCACACCGTTGCCAAGGTCGGTTTGATCCAAGGGCTCACGTTCATCACCAAGGCCTATATAAGAAGACCCCCTGACCCCAGGGTGAAACCCTAATTCATTCTATTCTCATTCTATTCATTAGTCCTTCAGTTGTAGAGGTGTCCCAATGTAAGGATAACCTCTCTCTGGGATTAGTGAATTAGAAGAAGATTAGAAGAGGATTAGCCATATAATTAGACATAGATTAGACATGTAATTAGAACTAGATTAGATCTGACTTAGATCTAATCAAGAATAAAGGAGAGAGGAGTTATGCTCTTGTTCTGGATATGTCTTCAGAGTATGGTATGTCTTTATATCTTCTCTACAAGACTTATGATTCACATATTTATCTTCTCTATTTACTTCCATGTTTTACATATATGGTTAAGTATAGTTGTTATGCTATTGCATGGGATCTCCGCTCGTATTGAGGATTCTAGTTATTCATGGTAGCTAGAGGAGTAATTTATAGTATAGACTTGGTGTCTAGGCTATAGGTTACCTGAGATTGCACCCAACCCCACGGATAGTTTGTGGTAGCCCCAGGTGGTGATAGCCCTGATGGCCGATGTATTCCACCACGTTCGGGTTGGTGTTTGTAGGACCGTAGCCAAACCTTCCTAGCCCCTTCTCATCCCTTTCCCCTCCGTGGCTAGTGCTTTGGTGTCTCAAGTGTTATGGTATAATTGCTATCATAGAACCTTAGTAATAGAGAAGTGCATAGGAACCTTGATCTCTCTTTGACCTCTTGATTAGTTTAGTTTCTCTTTGACATCTTAATTAGCTTATTATTTTATACTTAGATATTTACTTAACCTTTAACATTTACCCCCTCACTACAGTCTAGTGGTTTTGCTGAGTTAGTGGATACATGATTGTGACTTATTAGAATGCTTTTTAGCCAAAGCTTCCCCGTGGATACGATACTCTAGAATACTCATCCTAGGGAAAAGCTACAATGGTAGGTGTTCTCAGGCGCTTGCAGAATCCTTCATATTCTTTTAGCACTTAACAAATGCCAACAGAGCTTAAGGTTACTTTTATGCCGAAGAAGTTTTGATTGGATAATTAGCAAGTGCACTATTACTTTTCTCTCTAGTGGGAAATTTTATTATCTTAAGTTTGATTTTGATGTATGACATTTATTAACCATCAAACTTAGGGAGATAAAGTAATAGTGAGTAAAAAGGATTGCAAACCAGCATGTCAGAGTGATGGGGGTTTGAGTAGGGAAGGAGTGATGTTGGATGATCTTTGGAGGAGTCGACCTTCCTCCCCCATGCTTGAGCCTTCCTCGTCACTCGGACTTCAAGTATGAATGCTTTGGACCGTCCCTAATCCTCAGTGTTGCAATCACCATGTCCTTAGACGTTGTTCATCCTTTTGTCCCTACAAGGTTAGTGACCAAGAATACCCGAAGGAACTTGTCCTAGGAACATGTTTCTTTTAGCATGAGCCTTCATGTGCTCATATATTTTATTTCATTTTATTTTTATTTAGAGAACATAAGACAAAGGTTGTATATAAATATGAGATTTATATTTACTTACCTGTCTTTGACGTTCTTGTGGCCCATTGCTTTGTCCATCCACTTCTGTTGAGTGATTACTTTTCATGCTCGTGTTGTATGTCACTCTTCTTTATTGAATGGACATAGCACGCACCTCTCCTGCAAAAATATTAGTGGACACATACCCGGGGAATATACAACATGGTTGAAGCAGGGGTTGTTGTCCAAGGTTTATATGATTTCAATCTATGCTAATGAAAAGGTAGTTCTTTGTTTACTCTTAGCACAGATTTTTATTTATCATGTCTTATAACCAATTTTGTTTATGGTTGCACTCTAGCATGTGGCTCAAGGCAAAGATGACTTGTAGCAAAAGACAGAGTGAATGATATTTGATACTTACAGTTCTTCCATTAATGATGAATGAGCCGTGTTGCACAAGGTTAGAGTTCTCCATATGCCTTGCTTCATCTCTGATGTGAGTTCATCTCTTGACTTACCCGAATTAGATTTGAGAGTTTTCTCAAGCAGGGGTTAGTCCAACACAATAACCAATGTCTACACAAGCAATTCTTAGTTCAATAACCAAACTAGACTCCATGTCTAATTCAATTAAGGAAGACTATTTAACCTAAGCACAACGCTTAATTTAAAAGCCTTTGGAAGTATGTACAGTACTTCCAAACCAAAAACATGCTTTAGCAAACAAAGGTAGCATGAAAGCACTAAAGAGATTTATCAAATTAGAGATGAAAGAGCATGATCAAGGTGAGGTTTGTTTTTTAGATGCAAACTACATGGATGTATGCAATGGATCTACTATGAGAAAGCATAAACTAAGTGGAGTGAATGCATGAATTGATCAAGTAAAACATGCAATGCAATGCAAGAAATTTAATGATAGCTACTCAATCAATTTATAGTCCATGAGCAAGACTTTCTCACCTTTATTAATCATACTTACCATGATGTGCAGCTTCTATGTACGTCACTTGAGATGTGTGCATTGAATTCTTGTGACGGCGACTTCTTCTTCAATCTATACATGGTTAGAATAATATTTAAATACATACCTTTGAGATGTTAGGGTTCCAATGTTGATGAATCTTGAATGATCGGGCACCACAGGTTCTTCAATCTTTTCTTTTCTCGTGGAATCTTGTCGGGAAGATCGCAATTCATCTTTTTGTCCCGTCTATTCCACAATTCAACGTAACAAGGATAATCCTACTAAAGCTAGTGATACACTAAATTAGCGCACATCATGATCATCATTAGAATCTTTAGGTCAATTGCTTTCCCAAGAACGGCGCCAAAAAGCTTGTTGGCAATTGTTAAGTGCTAAAAGAATATGAAGGATTCTCGCAGCGCCACGAACACCTATCATTGTAGCTTTTCCCTAGGATGAGTATTCTAGAGTATCGTATCCACAGGGAAGCTTTGGCTAGAGATTCTAATAAGTCACAATCATGTATCTACTAACTTAGCAAACCACTAGACTATAGTGAGGGGTAAATGTTAAAGGATAAGTAAATGATAAAATATAAAATAATAATCTAACTAAAATGTCAAAGACTAATTAAACTAATCAAGAGGTCAAAGAGAGAGATCAATGTTCCCGGGTAATTCTCTATTACTTAGGTTCTATGATAGCAATTATACTAATGCACTTTGGAAAAACAATGCCTTTCCTGTTCTCTCGAATAGACCGGGAAGAAGTAACCGGAGAAGGGATCCAAAAGCTCTACGAAAACACCACCCCGTACATGGTGGACTACACAGGCCTGACACGGTTGTCACCCCTGGGGCTACCACAACTATCCGTAGGTTTGGGCGCAACCTCAGGTAACCTATAGTATAGACACCATGTCTACACTATCGATTACAACTCTAGCTACCTAGCATAACTAGAGCCCTCAATACGAGCGGAGATCCCATGCAATAATATAACAACTATTCTTAACAATATATGAAAGATATGGAAATGAATAGAGAAGATAAATATATGAATCATATGTCTTGTAGAGAAGATATAAAGACATACCATACTCTGAAGACATCTCCGGAACCAAAGTATAGTTCAACTCTAGTTAGATCTAATCTACTTCTAATTACATGGCTAATCTAGTTCTAATTACATAGCTAATCTTCTTCTAATCTACATCTAATTCACTAATCCCAGAGAGAGGTTATCCTTACATTGGGACACCTCTACAACTGAAGGACTAATGATTAGAATGAGAATATAATGAATTAGGGTTTAACCCCTCAGGGGGGGGGTCTTCCTATATAGGCCTTGGCGATGAACGTGAACCCTTGGATCAAACCGACCTTGGCAACGGCGTAGATACAACCTCAATGTCGGTGGTAAACCGACCTAGGAAGATGAGACCGACAGGTGGGACCCACCGGGCCGTCGGCCTATCTTGTTCATCGGCGGCCGCCAAAGCCATGGTGGGCCCAGCCGCCGTCCTTCCCGGTGTCTTCGGTGTCTTCTAGAATGTTTTAGTCCACAATTCGGGTTGAGTTGCTTCACGGTCAAGTCTTGTCATCATATGCCTTATATATTCCGGAACCTTCTCCATTATTCTCTGCAATTATCTATTAAGTCCCTGGAAAGTCATAAATCACCAAAGCTCATGGAATTATATTAGTTAAACCCCTAATCTATGTTGAAATTTAAAATATGCCCTTATCCAAGTTTAGTTGACTAGTAATATTATGCTATAATAGGTGTCAATAGTGGTGGAGTCCATTGAAGTAGTACACCCAATGTTTCATGGAACATGGTTGAGGAAAATACTTGAAAGGCCTAGGGAAGATGATGGAAGATGAGCTAGTGACTATAAAATAAGACTTGACTTTTGAATATTGCCTAGTGCAACTATTAGAGTTCTTAGAGTGTGAGATGCCCAAATGGACTATCAAGGAGGTAGGCAAAGCTCTTCGAGTCAAATAAGTGATTTCTTGTAACACCCGGTTTTAAGAACAAAACCAGATGAAGCTATATGTGAGCCCCGAAGTCAAATCTCACATATAGATTACAAATAAATGGTTGTATCAATTCACAATGCTTAAAATATAACGAACATAATATAAAAAATAAATAACCTCAGCTAGCGGGGCAAATGAAAAGACTCTTCAATCTTAAATTGTAGACTCCACAGGACCGACCGACCGGTTGATCACAAGCCTAACTTCTTCCCCGAGGTGAGGGGAAATAGCAAGGGTGAGTCCATGTCGAACTCCTAAGCATAACATGGGGTTATGAGGCTCAAAAGGCTTGACACCGGTTTAATCTGCGGTAAGCATTTTAGTAAGTCAAGTTTTAGCATTTAATTAGCAATAAGTTATGCTTAACCCATTAACCCTCATTAACATCATCAACATATCGTTCTCATGACAGTCCGCCCGTCATCGTTCAGTTCCATCCTCAACTTATGTCCATATCTCATCATCATCTCATAACCATGTCTCAAAGATCATCTCTATTCTCGTGATGTCTCCAAGGCCGTTCATGACCGCGAACACGGTCATTATAACAGCTTCATACTACTCGCAGAGGTGTACACTTTCACTACGGGTCATGGTTTCCACCGAGTAGGTTCGCGACTCCTAACCAAATGAAGACCATATAAAGTCGCTTCAAAGGCCCTCCTAAAAATATTAAGTGGCCAACGAGCTACAACCCCGTTTCTCCCAATTACGGCAAACCACCAACAAAGTTAGGTAAAACCCTTGAACAACTAGAGTCGAGCCATGTGACCCCATAGCTGCATCTTCAGATATCCCGGATGATCACAACAGATAAGTCCTTACGAGGAGAGTCCGAGCATCATGAAAAAGCATGAGCCCGACTCTAAAGTCCATGTTACCAACATTCAAGTCTTTACCATCATATCATATATTCATTCATATCATAATTATTTATGTAGAGCACTAGCAAAAGAACTACCCATATGCAATAACCCATAGGAATCAATAAACAAGATAACGGCTAGGATGTCCTTAAGGTTGGCAAATTAGACACATGCATATGATTAAGTGATTAACAAAGAATAGGTAACAAGGATAGTCCCATGCTATACTTGCCTTAAATAGAGATCCTTCTTCGTGTCCAAGCTTCAAAAGAAATCCTTCTTGATCATCAACTTCTTCTAGATCAACACGTAAATCTCACCGATCTACTTGATTCCAATCAACGACACACAACCATATAGGGCCAATCATGCATAACAAACAAGGCTACAATTAGAACAATACACCAACAGTGGAAAAACAAGTTAAAAAGCTTTTAAAAGTAATCTACACGTCGCTACGATCACACAGACGTAAAGATCACTGAAATTAGAGCTAGAACGGAGAAGATACGCATTTTGCAGGTTTCACATGAATAAATTAATAAATTAAATACTTGATTTCGAAATAAAATAAATAATAAGGAAAATCAGATTTCAACATGCTGAAAGACGATGATAAGAAGTATAGGAAAATCTAGGGTCATAGATTCAATGATGGACGATGGCTCAAGATAGTTAAATGGATATACATGTGACGTGATGATCAGTGGGATCAATGAACAGTTAGCATGCCGAATCAAGAAAAAGGCAAGATGGAACTAGCTAACTTGTACGAGATGATGATTGCATGTATATGTGTATTGGCATGGTATTTCTAGATTTGTTTTTATGAAGGAAAACGGCAAGAAAGCGTGCTGGTGTCATCATGAGGTCATAGAGCTAGCAACGATGACATCAAGCTAGGAGTGCATGGCAGCGTACGTTAATTGCACATGCATGCAGAGGGCAGCGCTAGCAGGCAGTAGCACCGGCGAGGGTGGGCATGACGGGCGGTGAGGAACTTGCCGGAGTTCACAGTGAGGGCCATAACGGTGATGATCTGGTCTAGTACGAGAAGAGAGTTGGGAAGATGGCAAGCTCACCACGGGCGATCTTGACGTACGACGGAAGACGGACGACGGCGACGTGCGGCCTGGAACAACGGTCGTCAGGAACGAATAAGATGGAGCGGCGAGGCGACTCGACGGAAAGGCGATTCAACAGGTTCCTGCGAAGTTCGGTGTCGATGAGCACACGACAAAAAGAAAGAGCGAAAGATACACGATGCTGAGAGGTTTTCTACCAAGGGAACTGCCTGACGGATAGCTCGGGACAACAAAGATGCGCAGAAGGTGCCCACGTCAGCTTCGGCAGATGAGGTTTTGCACTCGGCGAGATCCAAAACAGGGCAAAGGCGCAGCTTGGACTTGCTGGCGGCGCGTTAGATGAGAACCGGGAAGCAGCACGCGGGGTCGACTTATATAGGGCTGGGCACGTACGCATACAAGGAAAGGATACTGGGATGTACAGAGTCCGCTGCCGTGATGGAGTCCAACTCAAGGGAGAGTCCGACTTGCAGTCGAGCACGGGAAGACACGACGCTGACATCGTGGGTTCCTGGCTGCAGCGAACCAGAGAGAGCTAAGAAAGCCAGCGTTGCTTTGTTCCCAAGCTAGGCCGGTTGCTAGCAGCCCAACAGCGAGATGGAGAGAGGCCAAGGCAAGGATCAATGCCACACGGGCCAAAGGAAAAGATAAATAGCCATCGGCTATGAGAAACTGACGGGCCAACAGCAACAGAAAAAGAAATAAAAATCCTTTTCAAATGAGATTTTCAAAAGAATTTAAATAACTTGTTGAATCAAACCAAATTCAGACCTCACAAAATAAAATATGCAACAGCATGTAATGCACAACCATGTTTCTAAATCCTATGATAAATTTTAATTTCACAAAAAGTATTTATTTTCCTATGTTTTATGAGCACAAAAATACATAAATAAATCATTTTATTCTATTTTCAAAAGAGGCAAAATTTCGGTGTTACAATTCTACCCCCTTAAGATAAATCTCGTCCCGAGATTCGGAAGCTGCTGATCAAAGAGATATACTCTTGTCTTTGAATCTTCGTCACTTCTCGAGTAGTTCCATTTTCTCGGTGATGATTTCGCCTTATTTCGCTCATCCTCAGGTTATTACTCCAAGTGGTTTGCTGAACTAATTCCAACTAGTACTTCAACAACTCTTAATGACTTCATCGGACCCAGTGACTTCCAACTATAAGCCCACTTGTCTGGTGCTAGCTTCCTCTTCACACTCATGTTCTTCAAGATAAACCGAGAGAAACGAGCACAAGAGACCAATTCACTACCCCCCTTAAGATAACATCGACCAGGGGACACTAGGGAGTAGCTTTCATAACCTTTTAAGTACCTTAACCATCATATAGGCCTTCTAGTTGAACATCATAACTCTCTTTATCCAAAGTAGCTTTATTAACTACCAACCTAATACTATTACTCTTCTTACTCAAGTTCCACACATATAAGTTGACCCTGGTGTCACTCAAACCTTGTTAGTAATAGCTATCCTTTACTAAGACATTGAAAACAACATTTTCTTCACCCATATGAAAACATACTTCCTCGTCATGTATTTGTGGTCACTTCAATCCAATAATAATGTCACCCGCTCATAACCAACTTAGTGATGACATCCTTTGTGAATCTTTTATCCCAAAGTAGAATATTCCTCCAACTTCAAATATTAGTGACTTTTCTGAAGTTAAGTTGCCCAAACTTTGAATCCAAAATTTTAGCATGTGGTGTTGTCTGAATCTTCTTAGCATAACTCTTCTTTGCTAAGGGCATTGGCAACGACTCATGCATCTATAGCTAAGCTAACATCACCTTTTCCAAGTCATAACACTTGATTAGCCCAATCCATCTCGAACATGCAACTCAAGTCCGTATCAGTGGGCCTATATATTCCTTACAATCCATGTAGACACACTCTTTAAAACCATGTGATTGCTACACTGGTAACCAATACAAATATACCACCTATTCCATATGTTTCACAATTGACTTGACATCCAAGCACAGTTAATATCTTCTCATGTAGTAACATCTTGAGAGACTTGGGTAAACCTTTCTTCAACCTCCAATAGAATCATCTCTTTCGAAGGAAACAATCTTGCATACTTGGACGGCTTCAACTCAACACCTCACTCTAAAGTTCTCCATGCAACCCACTATTAGAGATGTCATACCTAAGAAGGGATCTTCCTCCAAACTCACTCACCATGATGCTTGTTGTAAGTATTGGAGTTTCCAGATACATCATAGAACAACTGTAGAGAAGTCCAACATTCTGTTCCCATGCCATCAAAGCTAACTTGTCTTGAGTTCTAAGTGAACCTCAAAGTGATAACTCAGAACAAAAGCCAATCACAACGGACACACAAGACCCATGTAGATGATCCAAAAATTACCAATCTTAAGTGAACCATGCCTACTCTTGATGTTGACTTCCCACCCATAAAGATAGCTATTGCTTCCAAGCTAAGTACTAGAGTGTATGAAACCTTCATCTTGTAACTTCTCCAACATGGCTACCCCCCTTAAGAAAGGATTAACTAGGGGATCAACAAGGGGTAGCATAAGTGTTCTCCGCTGTGAATTATCCATCGTAATGTCCTTCTGACATCCAAGAAAAATTCACGGCATAACCAAGAGCAAGTAATTCTGAAATTCCTTGCGAGCAGAAAAACAGCAGCTCAGTAAAACATCAATAATGTGAGTTCTGTTCATCCAATAAGGTCGTGCTTTACACCGTTGGAAAGCATATAAAATTCTCTACAACTTCCTTTTAGTACTCGTCTCCAGATTCGACACTTAAGTTGGTTGAAAACAGTGCACAACAGAAACTAGTCCAAATTCCTGACAGCACAGTTGCATGACCTTGTGATTTTCATAACTCTCAAACTGTAATAGATATGAGGGTAATTCTTGCGCTCAAAGGAAGATATGGAAGTGTACTTTAGTCCAGAATTATTCCATAATTTTTGATGATCCAAGGATAGAGGTATAAGCCAAAGAAGACATGATGCTTCGAAAAGACAGGATATGGCAGAAACAAGAAAACCAACCCGACTATTTATTACACTATACCTTATACCTTAGGCCTATGACCTAAATGAAATTGTGGATAAACCAACAAGATCATACCACTCAATACAAAGATCCAAGACAAACATATGCATAATAACAATTCAACAAAGCAATAGAGATGCACAAAATCAAACATTGACTCAACTTTCGCTACTAACGTTTTGTTGCATAAGGGGCATAAATTCCTACTTAAACATGGTGTCATTGTAGTGACATCCATGGTAACATCTTTTGCATGCGAATGGCGGGACACATCCTCCACTTCATTGATTCTTGGTAGTCCAACATGACTTTTCCACTCATCAATCTCATCAAGAGCTTCCTCATGATGTTCCTTACTTCTGCCAAGCTCTAGTTAACTCTTATACTTAGGATGTGTCCACTTAGTGCATCTAAATTCCACTTGAGCATCTTGATCTGGGTACTGGTCTTGCAATATATGCACCAACCGAGGATGAAAGAAAGCAAAGACGTCCAATTCTAACTAGGCTTATGCGTCCTACGAATAAGACGAGAGGCGATACCAACAACTTTGTAACACCGGTTTTAAGAACAAAACCAGATGAAGCTATATGTGAGCCCCGGAAGTCAAATCTCACATATAGATTACAAATAAATGGTTGTATCAATTCACAATGCTTAAAATATAAATCGAACATAATATAAAAAAATAAATAACCTCGGCTAGCGCATACGGCGGAAAGACTCTTCAATCTTACGGTGTAGACTCCACGAGGGGACCGACCGGGTTGATCACAAGCCTAACTTCTTCCCGAGGTGAGGGGGAAATAGCAAGGGTGAGTCCATGTCGAACTCCGCAAGCATAACATGGGGTTATGAGGCTCAAAAGGCTTGACACTTTGGTTTAACCTGCGGTAAGCATTTTAGTAAGTCAAGTTTTTAGCATTTAATTAGCAATAAGTTATGCTTAACCCATTAACCCTCATTAACATCATCAACATATCGTTCTCATGACAGTCCGCCGTCATCGTTCAGTTCCATCCTCAACTTATGTCCATATCTCATCATCATCTCATAACCATGTCTCAGTATCATCTCTATTCTGTGATGTCTCCAAGGCCGTTCATGACCGCGAACACGGCTGTTATAACAGTTCATACTCTGCGCAGAGGTGTACACTTTCACTACGGGTCATGGTTTCCACCAGAGTAGGTTCGCGACTCCCTAACCAAATGAAGACCATATAAAGTCGTTCAAAGGCCCTCCTAAAAATATTAAGTGGCCAACAGAGCTACAACCCCGTTTCTCCCAATTCTGGCAAACCACCAACAAAGTTAGGTAAAACCCTTGAACAACTAGAGTCAGAGCCATGTGACCCCCATAGCTGTACTGTATATCCCGGATGATCACAACAGATAAGTCCTTACGGAGAGTCCAGAGCATCATGAAAAAGCATGAGCCCGACTCTAAAGTCCATGTTACCAACATTCAAGTCTTTACCATCATATCATATATTCATTCATATCATAATTATTTATGTAGAGCACTAGCAAGAACTACCCATATGCAATAACCCATAGGAATCAATAAACAAGATAACTGGCTAGGATGTCCTTAAGGTTGGCAAATTAGACACATGCATATGATTAAGTGATTAACAGTGAATAGGTAACAAGGATAGTCCCATGCTATACTTGCCTTAAATAGAGATCCTTCTTCGTGTCCAAGCTTCAAAAGAAATCCTTCTTGATCATCAACTTCTTCTAGATCAACACGTAAATCTCACCGATCTACTCGATTCCAATCAACGACACACAACCATATAGGGCCAATCATGCATAACAAACAAGGCTACAATTAGAACAATACACCAACAGTGGAAAAACAAGTTAAAAAGCTTTTAAAAAGTAATCTACACGTCGCTACGATCACACGACGTAAAGATCACTGAAATTAGAGCTAGAACGGAGAAGATACGCATTTTGCAGGTTTCACATGAATAAATTAATAAATTAAATACTTGATTTCGAAATAAAATAAATAATAAGGAAAATCAGATTTCAACATGCTGAAAGACGATGATAAGAAGTATAGGAAAATCTAGGGTCATAGATTCAATGATGGACGATGGCTCAAGATAGTTAAATGGATATACATGTGACGTGATGATCAGTGGGATCAATGAACAGTTAGCATGCCGAATCAAGAAAAAGGCAAGATGGAACTAGCTAACTTGTACGAGATGATGATTGCATGTATATGTGTATTGGCATGGTATTTCTAGATTTGTTTTTATGAAGGAAAACGGCAAGAAAGCGTGCTGGTGTCATCATGAGGTCATAGAGCTAGCAACGATGACATCAAGCTAGGAGTGCATGGCAGCGTACGTTAATTGCACATGCATGCAGAGGGCAGCGCTAGCAGGCAGTAGCACCGGCGAGGGTGGGCATGACGGGCGGTGAGGAACTTGCCGGAGTTCACAGTGAGGGCCATAACGGTGATGATCTGGTCTAGTACGAGAAGAGAGTTGGGAAGATGGCAAGCTCACCACGGGCGATCTTGACGTACGACGGAAGACGGACGACGGCGACGTGCGGCCTGGAACAACGGTCGTCAGGAACGAATAAGATGGAGCGGCGAGGCGACTCGACGGAAAGGCGATTCAACAGGTTCCTGCGAAGTTCGGTGTCGATGAGCACACGACAAAAAGAAAGAGCGAAAGATACACGATGCTGAGAGGTTTTCTACCAAGGGAACTGCCTGACGGATAGCTCGGGACAACAAAGATGCGCAGAAGGTGCCCACGTCAGCTTCGGCAGATGAGGTTTTGCACTCGGCGAGATCAAAACAGGGCAAAGGCGCAGCTTGGACTTGCTGGCGGCGCGTTAGATGAGAACCGGGAAGCAGCACGCGGGGTCGACTTATATAGGGCTGGGCACGTACGCATACAAGGAAAGGATACTGGGATGTACAGAGTCCGCTGCCGTGATGGAGTCCAACTCAAGGGAGAGTCCGACTTGCAGTCGAGCACGGGAAGACACGACGCTGACATCGTGGGTTCCTGGCTGCAGCGAACCAGAGAGAGCTAAGAAAGCCAGCGTTGCTTTGTTCCCAAGCTAGGCCGGTTGCTAGCAGCCCAACAGCGAGATGGAGAGAGGCCAAGGCAAGGATCAATGCCACACGGGCCAAAGGAAAAGATAAATAGCCATCGGCTATGAGAAACTGACGGGCCAACAGCAACAGAAAAAGAAATAAAAATCCTTTTCAAATGAGATTTTCAAAAGAATTTAAATAACTTGTTGAATCAAACCAAATTCAGACCTCACAAAATAAAATATGCAACAGCATGTAATGCACAACCATGTTTCTAAATCCTATGATAAATTTTAATTTCACAAAAGTATTTATTTTCCTATGTTTTATGAGCACAAAAATACATAAATAAATCATTTTATTCTATTTTCAAAAAGAGGCAAAATTTCGGGTGTTACATTTCTATAGGCAAATGTGGTTCAATTGTTGTTTGTTAAACAACTGTGCTTAGAAGAATTAGGGGGCGAATTCCCTAAAGGAGGGGAGAATGTAATACCCCAAAAAATGCATGCCTTTGATATGAATTTTTTTAGATGGATCAAGTGTCTTTTTAGCAATAGATAATTACTACACTTAAGGAGAGACCCAAAAATTTAACTTTTGATCCATTGCTCGGTTGGACGAATGAAGTGCACCAACACGTAGAGCTCATCGAATACTTTCTAATGGACTATTGATTCATTTTAATCAGACCTTGAATGATAAGTTGGGAAAATGCTAGATTTAAGAAAAAAATAAAAAATGAATATGGAAGTGGCGTGTGTGGCCTGAAATAGTGTGCATGGCTTTTGTTCTCTTGCGTGATTTTTTTTTTTTCTCCCAACCACAACTTGACCACCCAATATTAGCCGGCCCTTTACATGGATAGCACATGTGTTTCCTTTTGTTTTCCTTCTCTCCCCACCGTCCTTGTCTCCACGCACAGAAGAAAAGAATTAGTAGGGAGAAGGAGAAAGAGAAGGAAGGAGGAAGGGAAGGACTAGGGTTTTGCCGCCGCCATCGTCGTGCCGTTCTTCTCCAAGTTTTCCATGGCGGTGGCGATCGCATCGCAACGGCGTGGATAGCCGGTGTCTCATCGTCGTACTTGTTGGGTTAAACCTAGGTGAGATTTCAGATCATAATCCCTCCTTTGATTCATGTATGTGGATCAAATCATCTAATGGAATGGGTTTGGATGGATTAATTCTCGAAATTCCCTAAACTTGATCTCGTCCACGACCTGAAATCCCGTCAGATTGTGTAGTTTCTGTTCGTCGCCATTTTAGGGCATCTTAGTGGCCTCAATAAATTTTGACAAAGTGGAAACATTTGTAGATAACTTCAATACCTTTCTTTTCACACCAATATCACCCTCATATCCTCTGTATTTTTGGAGTTATAGCCATTCTTAGACGGCTGTTTTGCAGTGACGAAATTCTGGACAGATTCTAGATTTACCCAGTTTTGGCCCCTTAACAGAGGAATTTGAACTTGATATCTGAATACGAATTGTAGAGGTTTTCTTAAGCTTTCCATATTGGTAGAGAACATAATTTTGTGACTTATATATCTCCATATTTCAATTTTACAAGACTGCTGTCCTGTTTTGACTGACAGAGTCTTCAGTCAAGATGCAAAGATGTTTATGTTATTTTCTAGACTTCTTATGCCAAATTTCATAATACGGAAGTTGTAGATAAATGAATGTTCTATGTTCTGGTAGATTTTTTAGAATTTATTATGATAAGGTTATTTGTCTATAAAAAGTTAAGGAATAATGCCGCTGTCATGAACTGAAGTGAACCGATACATACTTAAACAACGTGTTTGAGGCCTATTGTGTGTTAATCACTGTTATACTTGTTTGTATGATGATATTAGTACTGAGAATTGCTTGTAATCAGGTGGTTGTTGCCTTCAAGAGTGTCTAGCTCATTAAACTTGATCATCGGTAAAGGCAAGTAAACGTGGCGCCGTGGTCCACATGCTTTAGCTTTGTTGTTTGAATTGCCTCCACTAAATTTCAGTTTCTCACACTAGCCAGATAATCTAAAATTGAAGTTATTGATTTACTTTGAAGTATGACATCCTTCATATCTTGTGATATTACCTTCTAAATTATGAATTGTGAGATGTATATGAAGTATGAGAAGTGCATACATTGCAACATTTGCATTTGCACTCTTTCCGTTGGTATGCATTAGAAGAAATCTGTAGCCAAATTGGTGCGGTAAGTACCGGTACAGCAACGCACATTGATGAGCATTGTGGTTGCAGCCTTCACTCCCTCTTGTTGGGCTGTGTGGGTAGAAGTGAAGTCATGCATTGCATTGCATCATTTGCATTGCACTTGTAAGTATATTTATGTTTCTATGAAGTTTGCACTACACTTGGAAGTATATTGATATTTACATAAAGAATTAGATATTTATATTAATATGCAATTTAAATCTGATGCTTAATCAAAACTGTGATTTAAATAACTTGGTTGAAGTTGTTTGCTTGCCGAGGGTTTTCCATAAACCTCATAAACTTTGTTTCCCCATCTCGGTACTTGAGCTTCGAGGATGCTTGGCGGGATGGGAGTAGCATGCACATATGTTGTACACTTCAAACAATCACATTTTTCTATAACATAACAGTTGGTTGTAGAATCAGGTTTGTATCTTGTAGTAAATAGCTGAGGTTTGTCGGTTAGGTTGAGGATCCTTCATATGTAATCGTAGAAGACTTATTTTTCTGCTCAATCTAGATGTCAAGATTTTGCTTCCGCGTACTCTATAGTTATGTAGTATGGTAATCCTCTAGAGAATTGTTATGTTTTCTTAAAATTGTTACAGTTACACTTCTTATCGTCTGCGGATGGTTGGGAGCTACATGTGCAGCAATCTCCTTTCTCATTTTGGTCCACCAAAATCTGGTTCTCAAATCCCGATACATCTTATTACTACCGGGGTGAATTGTTATCTTTGACGAATGAGCCTCTGTTAGAATCTGCTCTCTCAACTTTGGGTCTTTTGGCACGACAAGGCGACCATCATGCCAAAGAATTCCATTCTCATCTACTTGGAAATGATCACTAGGTTCTTTCTCTATCTTCTTCTTGATATGGGCAATCCCTTTATCCACTTTCGGCCCTCAATAATCCTGGTTTCCAACTCATTTTGCACTTGAATATTGCATAGGATAGCGGGATGCATAGGAGGAAAAGCCTCCACAGTTCGACTTGTCCTAGCAAACAATGTGATTTCTGCTTTCGAGCATCCGCGACAATATTGGCCTTGCCCAGATGATAGTGCAATTCGATATTATAATCCTTTATCAGCTCTAACCACCTTCTCTGCCTCATATTCAACTCCTCTTGAATGAAAATGTACTTCAAACTCTTGTGGTCCGTATAGACATGACATACATTACCGAGCAAGTAATTGTCGATGTTTTACGACCCAGAGAGCCCGCCACGGGTGAACCGGGCGGTTTGTTCGAACCTCGATGAACCTCGAGCCCGGCGGTTTGTTGCGCAATCGACATGGAGAGCGGGGTTTTATCTTTGGTTCGGGCCCCTCGACCTGTGATCGAGTAAAGACCTTACGCCCAAATGGGGGCGTGAGCCTGTTTTTGATTGATGGGGTCAACGAGAATCGGTTGTAAGGTTTCTGACTTGATGTGTTCAAGTTGCGCTCTCCTCTACGAGGTGCTCTTTGGCCGCCTTTTATAGTCCAAGGGGCCAAAAAGCTTGCTATGGACCTAGTCGGATACAGAGTGGGTTGTCCGGCGAGGATTCGAACACCCAAACCCTAAACTTGGTAATCTATCTAGGGTTCTATCGATTACAACAGAAGTCTTCCGTAGCTATGCTTTTGTTGCCTTCTGGGAGTTGTTTGTGGCCGCAGGCTAGGATAGAATCCTTCGAACAACTCTGTAGAGTCCTTAGGTGATCCCGTATCCACAAGCCCCCGAGCATCTCTAGGCTGAGTCATGAGAGCTGTCTTTGCTCTTCTCGGATGAAGCCTTGATATGGTCTTGAGATCATCATTCGGTGTGCGCTTGAAAAGTGCACCCGTAGGGTGTAGCCCCGAGCTTCTTGCTTTTTGGTACAAAGAGCTGGAAGGTCTTCGAGTTCTTTGTCTCCGTCTTCGAGTTCTTCTCGCTCTGGAGTTCTCCTTTTCTCCAGACTGCTCTTCTTCCGCAAGCCCCCAAGCATGCATCTCAGGTATGAGTTGTGAGGGTGGTTCTTCTTGCCCTTCTCGGATGAAGCTCTTAATGTGGTCTCGAGATCTTTTCCTTTGTCTTCGAGTTCTTCTCGTAACTGGAGTTCTTTCTCCCGGGCGGATCTTCTCCTCGCGAGCCCCTCGCATCTCAAGTACGAGTCATGAAAGCGTCCTTCTTGCTCTTCTCGGATGAAGCTTTGGCGCGATTCTCGAGATCTCCGTCTTCGAGTTCTTCTCGATTCGGAAAAAAAATCTTATCCGGGGTATCCTGTAGCCCCGAGCGTCTTGGAGTTCTTTCATTGGAAAGGAATCTTAGAGGTTCTTCTGTCCTCCGGGATTTTTGACCGTTTCTCTTTTTCCGTCGCGATCACGGGTCGCATAGTGCGCTTTTACTGCGCCCCATTTTTCGGGAAAGGTCAGTGTATGGCAGTTATTGGCATGTTAATTTAAAATAATTAACACTATAACTTTGGACCCTACAAATATACAGATGAAGAAAACAGCACTCATGAGATATAATTACTCCATCTGCACCACTCCTCCTAGTCGTTGAAGACGTATAACATGCTCCATTTGGACCACCATATGTAACAGTTGAACTCTGAAACATAAATGCCTGATGCTGTGCACTTGATGTGCTGCTGAATCCCATCCCAAATTGTCCATGCTTAGGTCTTTTATTATCTGCTAAATAATATTTATGTTCACCCCCCAAAAAAATGTATGCATTAGTAGCCTTCACTTGTAATGTGAACTCTTTACAACATAGACTAAGGTAATATTCTAAAAGATATACTCCGCTAAGCAGAATAAAATGGCAGTTCAACGTTAACCTGTCACCTAAAAGGCCGAATATCAATTGAGTAGGCTGCCTATAGGAATATCATGAGATGAGATCATACTGAACTATGTGATACAATAGGTTTTTGATGATCGATGAATTTGATTAGTAATTTAGATTGCATGAAGTCCAAGTATATTTGCTGAATCTAAAAAAAAAAATTATTTACTGAATGTTCCTAGGAAGTACCGTAAAATATTTCAGTCTCAGAGTCACAAAAGGACAGAAAAGTGGTATAAGGCTCAGGACAGGATCAGCAATCTACACTCAAGCGATTGCTTATTGCTTAATGCAAACAGTAACACTGAACAGTAACATGCCCAAGAAGGTAAACGAACTGACCTTCTACTTCACTTGGGTCCTCCACATATGGCTTTTTGCTTTCCCTTGGATGCTTCCTAAAGTTACCATCCTTCTTGTCATCTTTTATATCATCGTATGCTTTTAGCTTCTCATAATTCGATTGTATCATGTTGGATTGATTTAATTATGAAAAGTTGTTTAGATCTTGATTAGATCGTATCGGTGGATTGATCTAGTTTAGGGTTTATACTCGACGGGTTTGATAAGGCTAGATGTGCGGCAGACTAGCTGACTTGGATCTATGCGTTGTGTCAAATGTTTAACCTCTTTATCATGACTTATTTATTTACAGCAACTACGTTTGAATGCTTGTTCGATCAGTGACATGCATTTTAATTGCTACAACACAGATGATTGAATATTTGTTCAAACGTATCTCTTTCATAGTCATTCGGCAATTATGTTTATACTTGCTTTTCCCTACATGTTTACCGAATGCTCCATAAAACTGTTGGCAAATAGCTTCTCATAGCTATGTGTCGCCGTAAAAGGCTTCCGGGGGCGCATATATGGAACTGCTATGCGGTCTCACCTCGCACGTTCCAGCTTTTTGGGTCTAACAATTTTCATCCCTTGTCGGTTTTAGACAAACCGACCGCACGCCCCGGATTCCAACGCCCGGGCACCGTTTGAAGCTAGCTACTTTTCGGCTTGTCGGTGGTGTGCGCGACGCAGACAGATTTTGTGTCAACACACTTTTTTTTGGCACGCTTCGGTGGGACCACCAAGTTTGATTCAAAATGCCCGACGCCTCCACTGGCCGGGATGATGCTCGATGTCACCATGGATGATCTTCCGAATGAGGTGCAAGAGACGCCAAGAAACCGCCAACCAAAGTACATAGACAAGTGCTTGCCGTCATATTCCAAGAACAAAAGTGGGAAGATCATCAAGAAAACTAGTTTCCCAAGAGTTCTTCTTCGGGCAATCGACTATCACGTAAGTTTGAAGAAAACCGAGGGTGCAAGCAATGTTTGACAAGTCTCTTGGAGCTGCCATGCTTAATCATAATTCTGCTTTTCTCAATACCTTCAGGTCTATAATGAAGGAAACTTTTGGACCCTCTGTGCAGACAAGCGCTTTGAAGAAACATCGGGGGCCTATGAGTGGACTGTTTACTTCAACGCACCACGAGAAGCCTACGAGGCAATACTTTGGAGCCGGAGGAGCGGGGGAGAAAGCATGAGAGAAGAGACCGATCAAAATAAAAACGCTAGCCAGGCATTGTTTGGAACTTCTAATACGAAGGCCACATTCTCGCTTATAAGATTCATTCGCAACTAATCGACTTCAATGTAATCCATTTGGTGAAGGCTATATAGAGTACCACATTTCAATAACATGCATGCTCTTCCAAATACTTTGGATATCAAAGTGCTGCTTCAGGAAGAATAGGTGGGGACTCAGTCAAGAAGGACACAGATCCCCTTGATGCCCTCATGCACAGGATGGCTGATATGATGCGGAATCAATTTGGTTTGAAACCCAAGGGAACAACGCATTCTTACCAATCCCCTTTTCCCGAATGGTACAATAAAGTGGCATTACCAGCCAGGGTGAAAGTGCCGAGTGATTTTTCAAAATTCTCTGGTCAAGATGACACTAGTACCATTGAGCACGTTAGCAGGTACTTGATCCAGTTGGGAGAAGCTAATACGGATGACGCTTTCAGAATCAGATATTTTCCTTTGTCTCTCACTGGACCAGCATTTACATGGTTTTCTTCACTGTCAAAGAATTCCATTGGTACTTGGGCTGATCTGGAGCAAAAGTTTCACTCATATTTCTATACTTTGGAACCAATGAAAAGAAGATGGTAGATCTCATGAGTTTGAGGATGGGAGCCTGTTGACACGAATTTAGGGCTTCGCACCAACACACCGAGAGGGCCTTGGGCGCCCACGAAGGTTGCTAAACAACCTAGTAGCAGCCGAAAGCACCGCAACGTGATCACCCAAACCGATCTAGGGTTCGGTAAGGGCAACGTAGAGCTCGGTGACGGCCGGAAAAACCTCGAACAAACCTCCTAAGACCCGTCCGGGAGGATGCACGCGAGGGTTGCCCTAGGAGCAGCGGATGCGCCTAGAACGCCGGCGGAGAACGCGGAGTTCGTCGTCGAACAACAAGTTAGGGTTTGGAAGAGATAAAAAGTTGAGAGATATGTTGTATATGACGATTTGTGATAGATGGGATCAAATCGGCCATGAACCCCTTCATTATATAGGGAGGGTGGTCTTATCCTTTTTAGGAAGGCGTCCTAGGACGTTTCCAATTACTGTAAATCGCACCAAACAAGTTTGGAAACAAACCGAAGTTGGATACGATTCGAACAGCCCGAAATCGGGCCGACCGGACGCCGCTACAAGATAGCATCGGACGCATCGGGTGCCTCAGGTCCGGTCGATTCGATAAGGTGCGAATTGACGCTACAAAGCGCCCGAAGCGATCGGCCGCCGACCGGACGCCGGCCGGAGTGACCGGACGCGCCGGGTGCCCTAGCATCCGGTCGATTCCGTGAGAGGTCCGAATCGAGGCCGGGGTGACCGACGCCGGCCGGTCTTGGTGACCGGCCGCTCCAAATAACCGGTGCAGCGTCCGGTCGCCTCGAGGCGCTGTTGACCTCCGTGTCTTGGCCGCGTCGATTTTGACTAAGTCTGAAAATTGGCGGTGACTTGGACCTCCAAAAATGACTAAGTCTCGCAAATTTACCGTGACTTGGACAAGGCCAAATTTTGGCTAAGTCCGGGATTTTACCATGCCTTAGTCCAAGCCATTTTTGGGTGTCAACATATGCCCCCCCGTTTTTCGGGTGAGAGATGCACGATCTTGAAAACAATATAAACCAAACAACACGAATGCCCATCGTATCGGTTGTCCGGTGACTAAGGGCGATATTGTATATCGGCCATTTTTGTTCTAAGGGCGATGCATGCATCGGCCATTGCTTGGAGAGCACTTAGGCCTCTTGCCAAACACTAGGGAAATATTTTTTCAAGTATCTCCCATTAATCGCATTGCCTTTGCGTTTTCCATCATGAATATACTCAAGCTCATAGGAATTTCCGGATGTCACTTTGATCACTTTGAATGGACCTTCCCAATTGGGCGACCACTTGCCAAACTCATTACTTTTCGAACCTATCGGTAATATAGTTTGCCAAACTAAGTCACCGATTTGGAACGATTTGCTCTTGACCTTCTTATTGTAGGCTCGCAACCCCGGGCTTTGTCCTTCTCAATCTCCTTTAAAGCTAGCAGCCTTTTGTCGGTTACCTCATCAATGTTGTCCATCATCAGATCGTGATACATAATAGGAGATAGATCATTTTGCTTAGCAAATCTATATGCATCCAAATTTACTTCAACAGGTAATACCGATACTTGGCCATAAACCAGCTCATAAGGAGTAACCTTTGTAGCACCATGCCTAGATATGCGGTGAGCCCATAGAGCTTCGACAAGACTTCATGCCACTTCCTTGGATTATCTTCTATCTTCTTTTGAATAAGCTTGATCAAAGTCTTATTAGTGGATTCAGCTTGTCCATTGGCTTGAGCATAATATGGAGATGATTTAAGCATCTTGATCTTATATGATTCGGCAAACGCCTTTACTTCTTTCGCCATAAATGACGTTCCTTGATCCGTAGTTAATGTTTGTGGAATGCCGAATCTATGAATGATATGCTCGGTGATGAACTCAATTACCTCCTTGTGTGTCATATTCTTCAATGGAACCGCTTTTCGCCATTTAGTGAAGTAGTCGGTAGCAACCAAGACGAACTTATGCCCCTTCAAGATGGTGGATGAATCTGCCCAATGAAATCCAATCCCCAACCACGGAAAGGCCACGGTTTGATGATAGGATGCAACATAGCAGCCGGCACTAGCTGAATATTCCCAAACCGTTGACACTCTTCACATCCTTTGTAGTAGCGAAAGCAATCGGCCATCATAGTAGGCCAATAGAAACCAGCCCTTCTTAGCAACCACTTCATCTTTGGAGCCGATTGATGCGTACCACAAATGCCTTCATGCACTTCTCCCATTGCCACTCTTGCTTGATCGGTTCCTAGACACTTTAACAACAAATCTTCGGCAGTCCTCCTATAAAGTTCTCCATTATGCAATGTGTACTTAAAAGCAAGTCGCCGAACATTCTTGTCAACCTTAGTGCTAGGATCCTGCAAGAATTTTATGAGAGGAGTTCTCCAATCTTCTAAATCGGTGCTACCATTGTCCAAAAACGTAAAATGTAATCCGATTTAAAAGAATTCTACTTTGCTGCCCCAAATTGTAAGTGACATCGGTTTGTCCAATTGGCCTTGGTCAAACTGAATTTTCACTAGAATTTGAAGCAAGCAAACTTTCATGCATCGGTAAATGCTTTGTAAATGAAAATATTTATGTTTTACCTCAAAACCGATTGCATTTTGAGCAAGCAAATTTGCTCTAAGCACATACCTCTTATGCGCATGATCTCCTTCCTTTATGTAGCCTGAAGCTTGTTGAGCTAGCAAATTTGTCTGTATAATTTTCTTCTCTTGGAATATGCCGAATCTTGAATTCGAAAATTTACCAATTAAATCAATACAAGCATTAAGACGAGCACGTAGTGATCCATCCAAACATTGACAATCACCGGATACTTGCCGGACTACAAGCAATGAGTCACCAAATGCTTCCACATGATCAACCCCCAAAGCATCT
Source organism: Hyparrhenia diplandra (assembly GCA_015847255.1). Classification (NCBI taxonomy): domain Eukaryota; kingdom Viridiplantae; phylum Streptophyta; class Magnoliopsida; order Poales; family Poaceae; genus Hyparrhenia; species Hyparrhenia diplandra. The sequence goes on along the minus strand of JADLZK010008766.1, from coordinate 696,161 downwards.
AACATGATCAACCCGAATAATAGAGCTTCATATTCGGTTTTGGTTGTTAGTACATTTAAACTCTAATCGGCTTGACATAGGAATTTCAGCACCAAGAGGATTAACAAGAACAATACCAACACCAAAGACCCATCTTTGCAAACCGATCCATCAAAATACAAACGCCATGGGGTAGTAGTGATGTATTCTACTTCATGATCAAGATTTATGCTATGCTCAACAATAAAATCAGCAAGAACTTGACCTCTTAATATCTTCAATGGTTCGAAAGTCAAGTCATATTCAATTAAAGAGTATGCCCATTTGCCCACCCTTCCGAGAAAGGATTGGCCGAAACAACATATGTTTGATTACATCGGCCCGGCAAGCTACCACACATGTGCTTGACAAAAAGATAGTGTCTCATTTTGGAACAAGCAAAATAGAGTGATAGACATAATTTCTCGATATGGGCATACCTTGTCTCCGGGATCAAGAAGACGGCGACTAAGATAGGCAACAACACACTCCTTTTCCTTCGTCTTCTTGAGTAACAACAGCTCCAATCACCTTATTTTCGGCAAATGTACAATCGGAAAGGTACTCCCCTTCTAGGTGCACGAAGAACAAAGCGGTGAAGACAGATATTCTTTCAACTTATCAAATGCATCTTGTTGGCTTGGCCCCTGTGCAAAATCAGCTTCATACTTCAATTTGAGGATGGGGGTGAAAGGAATAATCTTCCCTGGACAAGTTAGCAATGAATCTTCTCAAGTAGTTCACTTTGCCTAAAAACTTTTGCAAATCCTTCTTGCATTGAGGTGCTTGAACTGCCTTGATCTTTTCTATCCTTTTAGGATCAATCTCTATGCCTTTCTCATGAATGATAAACCCGAGAAACTTCCCACCGACACTCCAAAGGCACACTTGAGTGGATTCATCTTCAAACCATAGAAACGCATTCTCTCAAAAGCAAGACGCAAAATCGGCTAAATGAGGATCATGTGAAGCCGATTTAATCACCACATCATCAATATATACTTCCATGATTACACCAATGAGATCATGAAAGATGAGGTTCATAGCTCTTTGATAGGTGGCGCCTGCGTTCTTGAGCCCAAAAGTCATGACAATCCACTCAAACAAACCGACAAATCCGGGACAAATAAAAGCAGTCTTGGAGGTATCTTCTTCACCATAAAGATTTGATTATATCCAAAGATTACCATCAAGAAAGCTAATAACCTTATGTCCCGAAGCATCATTGATCAACATGTCGGCGATAGGCATAGGATATTCATCTTTGGGAGTGGCTCTATTTAAATCTCTGAAGTCAATGCAAATTCTGATCTTCCCGGTGTCTTTCTTCTCAACCGGAACAATATTAGAAACCCACTCCGCATACCTGCATGGGCGGATGAAGTTTGCCCGAGCAACCGATTGATTTCCTCCTTGATTCGGTCATGAATGGCCGAATTGAAGTTTCTTCGCGATTGCTTGAATGGCCTAAACCCCTGTTTAATAGGAAGCCGATGCTCAACAAGATCTCGACTAAGCCCGGGCATCTCCGTGTAATCCCATGCAAAGCAATCAACATATTCCTTGAGAAGCGCGATTAATTTAACTTTATAATCGGCATCCAAGTTAGCATTCACATAGGTCGGCCGCGATGCGGAACCATCTCCAATATCAACTTGTTCTAGAGGATCGGCCGACGTGAAACCTTGGCCCAACTTATTGAGCTCATCAAAGTCATCAATTGCCTCACAAGAATCGGTCTTTTCAGCCCGATAATGTTCTAGCCTCTTTTTCAACCATTGAAGTTTGTCTTCCATTGGGAAACTATTTATTTAAGAATATTGAGCCGATTATCCATCGGCTTCAATGACACGGGTACAAATCCATGCTCATCATAACTGACATACCGATAGCTGGATAAATCTCTCCCGGAAAGACAAGCAAATCCGGATCCTTCAGACGAAACATCGGTTGTAGCAATCTCAACCGCATTATCCGCATGAACAATCTCTATAGCATCTCCCACCCATTGGATGAGGAACGGGTGCAAGCTCGAAGGAACACGGGGGTTGGCATGAATCCAATCTCGACCGGTATGAGATCATAAATCGCCTTCCACATCGGCAATGAAGAATGCAAGGTAGGCAATGTCTTGCTCCCAACGGTCAGCTCAAATTGGCGATCCCCTTAGCGGTATTGGTGCGGCGCTCCCACACCGTGACGGTCATGTTGGTGCGATTAGTTCCTCGTCCTTGCCACCAAGCTTCTTGTATAGTGTATAGGGCATAAGATTGACAAAACTGCACCACTATCCACTAGCATGTTGCGGACTGGTTTTCCATTAATGTGTCCACTCACATGCAATGGCTTGAGATGCCTCACGTGCACCACGGGCTTCTTGAATATAGCATCTTGAACCCCAAAAGCCATCTCCGCTGCTGCTACTTCATCATCTCCTCCCCGCCGATCACATATTAATCGGCAGAAAAGAAATATTGTGTTGATCTCTCCATGCTTTGGTGAAGGCTCATAGTCTACCATTTCTTCATCATCTTCAGCCAGGAGCTTCGATGCCAACCAAGGCAGCAACAAAGATGCGAAATCCTCATTGTCACCTAGAGGACCATCAGAAACGCTCGGTTCAACCGACTCAATAACCGGTAAACCCGAGGGTTGGGCATTAGCAGCCCCATCAACCGTCACGGTTGAATTATTAACTTGCTCAGCTGGCTTGCCTGCTAGGAGTGCCAAAAGGTCAATATTTGGTTTGGGCATCTCCTCTACAGGCTTGGGCGGCTGCTCTTGGACTACAACCCGACTTTACCGATTTAGCAACCGGTTTAGCCATCCTCTTAGCGGCGAAGAACCAACTCGGCTTCCTTCTTTTTAACCTCATGGACAAGTTACGCAGGGGATAGGTCCTTGTCCTTGAGCAACAGCCATGCGCTTGAGCATCTTTTGTCTTGCCCGTTGAAGTTTCCTTTTAAAGTCTTGTCAAGGTCAATAGGGCACCACTTGGGCTGCTTGGTATCGAGGATCAACAGCTTCTTCTTCTTGTCTTGATATTCAGCAACTTCCTCCATAGTTTGATCTTCTTTTGGAGGCTCTTGTCCTCAATTATAATCGGTTCATTGTCATTAAGAACGTGGGCCTACATTGATCCGAACATGATGGAAAGTGGAGAAGTAGCAATTGGAGCAGCCGCACAACCACTTTTCGGCTTTTCCTTCGGGACATATATTTGTTGCATTGGTGCCTTCCCCGAATTGGTAAGCTCCCCGGAGGTGAGCAACTCTTTCTTTTTGCACCGCTAGAGCTCGATTGTATACCCAATCGGCTAAAGACGATGGGCTTGGCGATGTTTGCGGCATCTACCTCCTTCATGGAAGCCGAAGGATAAGGAACAAATACTCCCTTCGGTCCCCATTGAGGTATCACGCAGGGTGATGGTGGCATTGGTGCCACTGGTGGTCCCCAACGAGAATCTTGGACGAGTGACATGCGAAGAGGATGCACCGTTAGAAGGAGTCATAGCCATTTGCTTGCTCCTTTCTTCATTATGCTTAGGAGGTGTCAACTCTCTTTTTTTATTGGCCGATTTCTTAGAATCGGCCTTGTCTTGTTTGTACTTTGCCATGAGCCCGTCGAATGTGCACCGAGGCTTGATGTGCTTCTTTTCCTTAGGCTCGTTGGTCTTCCACACTCCCACCTCTGGATTTTGTGGAATGAAGGATCTTAATCCCAGGGCTTGATCGTCTTGGCCGATTGGGCTAACCGCCTAGCCCGGGTCTTCCGTCTTTGCAAGACCATCCAACCAAGCTTGACGTCGTAAAGCTTGCGCCGAGCTTGCCACAATGGTGATCTTAGTCTTGCCTTCTTCATCTCTTTGCGGCTAATATTTGCCGTCCCGAATTGTTAGGAACAATCGGTGCGGGCGTGGCTCACCGATGATCACGTTCTTCCCCTTTTGTAGTAACAGACTTGCTTTCGGGGCGGATCAAAATTGTGGGAGCCTTGACCTCAAGCTTCGGCCTTCAGATATCTTGTCATCGGGCTTACCGGCTTCAACCACCTTCACATGAGTGGGAAGGGATTCTTGTCCAAATACATATCGGTAAGAGTTAATCGGCCCTCATTAAGCGCCCGATTGTACTGCCGACGGAAGTAATTGCAATCATTAGTGGCATGAGAAAAAATTATGATGTTTGCAAAAAGCCCTTTGTTTCAAGACATCTGCAGGGAGGCATAGTATAATTAATCTTAATGATACCGATTTTTAACAATTCATCAAAAATTCGGTCACATTTAGACACATCGAAAGTAAACTTCATCTCCTCACCCCGATTCTTACTAATCGGTTTGAGAGAGGGGCAAGTTACTTGTTTATTCTCAACTGGCCACCTAATTTCAGCAGCCAACACCTCTTTACTCTCATCCTCCGATGAAGAATAACCATCGAAAGTGTGTGCACATTAGCACGATGAGAGCGATAGTTCTTTGTCCACGAGAATCTTTAAGGCGCGATTCAAACGAAAACGGCCCTCTCGATTAAGCGATTCAAAGTATTAAATTGCTTTGGAACTCAAGTTTTTCTTTAATGTTAGAGCGCAAAGCCAACAAAAGCAAAATCAACTAGATCCCTTTCGGATATCGAACATTAAAACAACGACTTCTAGTTTCCCTATATCTCTTAAAGAAATCTAGGACTAACTCATCACGCCCTTGTTTAATGCATGCAAGATGGGACAATCTAGTTTCTTGGACTCCCACAATAAAAGTGAGCATGAAATTTCTCTTCTAAATCAGCCCAAGACATAATGGAACAAGCGGTAAAGATGAAAACCATGAAAAAAAAAAAGATTACCCGATGAAGAGATAAAGGAAAATTGCGAATCTTCATATGTTCCAAGGTACTAGCCGTTCCTAGTTGAGCAAGATACATGCTAACATGTTCCATAGTAGTTTTATTATCATTACCACTAAATTTCTGAAAATCGGTACCTTCCGGCCAATTGGCGCATTCATATAATCAAACGTGGAAGGGTGCGGTTTTTGATAAGAGGTATTGATAGAATCAAGACGAATTCCCCGATTTTTTCTCCATTGATTTAGAGAAGTCATCTCTAAATTTAGCTAGAATAACATCTATGCTATCGGGGAACTCTGTATTTCCTGCATTTGCATTTTGATTATGCACATTATTCGGTGTTGATTGTGACATTGATTGTCCCCACGGTAAAGGAACATTCATCCCGAATTGTGTGCGAGGATTGGGGTTAGGATTCGGTAATGGAGATTGCCCTCCCGCCAAATTTAGCATAGTGTTATGCACCCCTGAATTCTGGATGCCTCATGATCGGTTCTCAATTGAGCGATCCAAGACTACCTCATGGATGTGCTAGCTCCACCATTACGGTTCTAACGGCGAAGCCATAGGAGCCGATTGCGGTCGAGGAACATGTGGAACCAAATCCAAAGGCATACCATATTGATCTTGAGTTGTTGTTTGGGGGCGCAACAACCGATGGTGACACTAGATCGATTGAGGTACAGCCCCGATTGTGTGTTATCGGTGGAAGTCCCTTCTATAATTTGTAAGCGTTTATCTAATTTACTAATTAGACCTTGCATCATATCAACTAAACCCAGAATTCGATCTACTATCATCTTAGCAACACCATCATGAGTAATAGCAACATCATCATATATAGGTCGTTGATCAACGAGGGATTACCTCTTTTGATGATGGCTCGGGCGCGAGAGCAAGTGCGGTGTAGATGTGCTTTGTGTATTGATGTACACGATCTTGCCTATCCTTGTGACAACTCTTGAAGAAGGCCGTGCGGGCCAGGCGTTGATTGCGTCTTGGAGCTGCTTCTTCAATTCTTCGAGGAGCTCATCCGTGGATTCGGTCGCCAGTATATTGACTTCGAAACTTCGGACGACTGATCCTTGTTCTTCTTGTTAGCATCATCACTTGGGGCCATGGTGCTATCGTCGAAATCATCTTGGAGTTGACGCCTTGTCTTCCCAGTAGTCGCCAAAAATATGTTGACATCAATTTAGGGCTTCGCACCAACACACCGAGAGGGCCTTGGACGCCCACGAAGGTTGCTAAACAACCTAGTAGCAGCGAGCACCGCAACGTGATCACCCAAACCGATCTAGGGTTCGGTAAGGGCAACGTAGAGCTTCGGTGGCGGGCCGGAAAAACCTCGAACAAACCTCCGGAAGACCCGTCGGGAGGATGCACGCGAGGGTTGCCCTAGGGCAGCGGATGCGCCTAGAACGCCGGGCGGAGAACGCGGAGTTCGTCGTCGAACAGCAAGTTAGGGTTTGGAAGAGATAAAAAGTTGAGAGATATGTTGTATATGACGATTTGTGATAGATGGGATCAAATCGGCCATGAACCCTTCATTATATAGGGGAGGGTGGTCTTATCCTTTTAGGAAGGCGTCCTAGGACGTTTCCAATTACCAGAAATCGCACCAAACAAGTTTGGAAACAAACCGAGTTGGATACGATTGAACGACCCCGAAATGGGGCGGCCGGACGCCGCTACAGTATAGCACGGACGCTTGCCGGTGCCTGCGTCCGGTCGATTCGATAAGGTGCGGAATTGACCGCGCCCAGCGCCCGCGACGGTCGCTCGACCCGACGCGGGGCGGAGTGGCCGGACGCCGCGTGCCCTAGCGTCCGGTCGATTCGAGAGGTCTGAATCGAGGCGGGGTGACCGGACGCGCCGGTCTTGGTGACCCGGTCGCTCCGGCGTCGGTGCAGCGTCCGGTCGCCTCGAGGCGCCTGTTGACCTCCGTGTCTTGGCCGCGTCGATTTTGACTAAGTCTGAAAATTGGCGGTGACTTGGACCTCCAAAAATGACTAAGTTCGCAAATTTACCGTGACTTGGACAAGGCCAAATTTTGGCTAAGTCGTGGGATTTTACCATGCCTTAGTCAAGCCATTTTGGGTGTCAACAGAGCCAATGAAACCCCTCTTGAGTTTGTCGGGAGGTCCATGGAGGTCAAGAATCTATGTTATTCTTTAAATATTCCGGATGACCGACTTCCCCTGATGGCCATAGCAGGCATGCATCCTAACATAAGGGAAAAGTTGTTCGGTATGGAGTTTGAGGATCTTGGGCGTGTTGGGCACGAGAGCTCCGAACACGTGAATTGATGAATACTTAGTCACAAAGTAACTGGTATCACATGCCCATTACAAAGTAAGATTCGGGGTATTTATAGTCCCCCTAGCTTTGTAATTCTAGAAAAATGACAATTGTTACATCGACAAAGTTAACAACTTCTAAGTCCAAATAAGCCATCCTTGATGTCTTCGGCGGGCTTTGTCCTCCCTTCCTTCTCTGTAAGAACCACGGCTCACGAAGACCTTTTAAGAAAACTTCTTTCTTAGACCTTTTACGCGGCCACGCACCGCGAGGTCTTCTTGATACCTTCGCATTATGTCTTCGCGCCGATCTTCCCGTGTCTTCTATTCTTGTGAACATCTTCGTACAAAACTCATACTTCAAAGTTTGGGTAAGAAGTTTATGATAAATAAAGTTGACCCCCAACAGGCAGTTATCGCAACGTCTGGCTTTGATGAGTACTCAGGTTCAAGGCTTCAAGAGAGATAGTCGATTCCAGAAAAATAATGCAATGATTGATGTATATGAACAATTTCTGGAGCAAGCTAGTGAGTATGAGGATGAAAATGAAATCGCCGCTGCTGAGATAGTATGGGCCAAGGAGCCTACTCAAGCTCTTCCTAAGTGGGTCAAGCAAGACAAGGGGGCATATAGCTTTGATGTCACCAAATCAGACAAGCTCTTTGAGTTATTGATCAAAGAAGGGCGAGTGAAACTATCTGAAGGTCATCCCATGCTTAGGCCAGAGGGAGTTAAGGACAAGAAGTATTGTGGTTTCCATAACACCAATACTCATTCTATCAATGATTGCCGAGTATTCAGGGTCAAGATTCAGCAGGCTATTCGAGATGGACACTTGAAGTTTACTGGAAAAATGAAGATAGATACTGAACCGTTTCTGATTAACATGATGGGTTTTTCAAGAAACATGGTAAATTTCAGTGATTCTAAGGGAAAGATGAAAGTCCTTGACTTATGACAAAGCAAAAGCTAATGGATCTATTGATCCCGTCGGCAAGTATCTCATTAAAGAAGTCCAACAGGGTGCACGTTTTTTGAATAGCGGTTCGAAAAAGGAGAAACTTCAAAGCCCGAGTCACTTCTCGTATCTTACTCAACAAATGGCGAGAGAGCAAGAAAAAAAGAACATTATTTAGAAGAAGTTTGTAGAAGAAAGGCGGAGATATGAGGAGGAAGCTTATCACCAAGAGCGGGAGGAATACCTCGGGGGAACAAGAAGCGATCTCATTGGGGGTGTTCTTTCTTCGGGCATTCTTTGGAATGAGGGTTTGAAGTTACCATCTAGAAACAACAAGCCCCGAATGCAGTGATCAATATCATGAGTATAGGCAAGGTAGAGCCAATCGCCGTCCCATCCAAGAAAGACTTGGAATTCAGTATCCAGAGGATGATCGGCGTTTAAAAATAAGTCCTGACAATCGGCAAGGGAAAAGGTATGTCGATGAAGAGTGGAACAATGATGATGGCTACATGGAGGAAAGCTATGAGTCTGAGTATATATGGCGGAAGGGCCAGTGGTGTCCTCCAGGTCTCTCGGGAAAAGTTAGAAGAGAAGAGTTCAACGGTTGAGGAATCGGGAACTCAAGGATGCTGCAGTTGGGAAAAGACAAGTGTGGCGTCCTAAGAAGTCGAGTGAATCAAAACCATCGGCCGATGTGGCCATGACTTTTTCCTCCCATCGAATTCGAAGCTCCCGGGCGACGAGGATGATCGAGATGAGGTGTATTCTGATTTTGATGAGACTGAATTTGCAGAATTGGCGGCCAAACCGGTATTATCGAAGCAAGCAATTTTCCACAGGCCAATCAATAACAGGCATTTGAAGCCACTCTATTTAAAGGGGTATGTCAATGGAAAACCTCTAGGAAAAATGTTTGTGGATGGTGGAGCAGCGATCAACGTTATGCCATACACTACATTCAGGAAGCTGGGTTTTAATAATGAAGATCTCCTAAAGACAGACATGGTGCTTAGGGATTTTTCTTTGGGAATCCTTCGAGACACAAGGAGCTGTGCATGTGGAATTAATGATTGGGTCCAAAACGCCGATTACAACATTCTTTGTCATTGATGGCAAGGGGGCATATAGCTTGCTTTTGGGAAGGGATTGGATTCATGCTAATTGTTGCATCCCTTCTACAATGCATCAAGTTTTGATCCAATGGATTGCTGATGATGTTGAAGTAATACATGCTGATGATTCGGTAAGCGTGGCTAATGCCGAGTTAGCTTTTTGGGAGTATGATGGAATTGATTGCTTTTCTGGAAAAGAATGGGAAGAAGGTCCAGTCAATCCTCGAGACAGAGACCAACGGCTGATACAAGCAGTCGGCTCAAATAGTAATTTTTAATGGGTAACCCTATTGATGGCAACAAAGGGAAGTTAGGACGAGGATTTATGTCGGCTGATAAGTTAGAAGAAGTGGACATTGGCAATGGAGATAAACCGAGGCCGACATATATCAGTGCTAACTTAGATCCCGAGTTTAGGCGGGGAGTTGGTGGATTTGCTAAAAGAATACAAAGATTGTTTTGCATGGGATTATTCGAGAGATGCCTGGTCTGAATCGGGATATTGTTGAACATGAGTTACCGATTAAAGCTGGTTATAAACCATATAAACAACCTCCTCGGAAAATATACAAGGATGAGGTATTGGCCGATGTAAAGAAAGAGATTGAAAGATTATTAGAAGCAAACTTTATTCGGCCATGTAGATATGCGAGTGGATCTCTAATATCGTTCTGTTTACAAGAAAAATGGAAAAATGAGAGTATGCATAGACTTTAGGTATCTCAACAAGGCTACTCCTATGGATGGATATCCGATGCCGATTGCTGATTTGCTGGTGGATGCAGCTGCTGGTCATGAAGTGATTAGTTTCATGAATGGTAATGCTGGGTATAACCAGATATTTATGGCTGCTAAGGATGTATCGAAGACGCTTTTAGATGCCCTGGGCACATTGGACTATTTGAGTGGATAGTAATGACATTTGGATTGAAGAATGCTAGTGCAACTTATCAGAGAGCCATGAATTATATATTCCATGAGTTGATCAGCAAGATTGTAGAGATTTATATAGATGATGTGGTTGTCAAATCCAAGAGCTATGGAGTACATTTGGCTTGACTTAAAGAAAACTTTGGAATGCACCAGAAAGCATGGACTAAAAATGAATCCAAATAAGTGTGCTTTTGGAGTGTCAGCTGGAGAATTTCTGGGATTCTTGGTTCACAAAGGAGGGATTGAAGTTGGGAAGAAAAGCATGGAAGCAATTGATAAGGTGGTTCCTCCAGCAAATTTAACTGAATTGCAATCGTTACTCGGGAAGATTAATTTTGTAAGAAGATTCATATCTAATTTATCCGAACGGGTATTACCGTTCTCTCCATTGTTAAGACTCAAAAAGGATCAAGTTTGTGTGGAGTGATGTACAACAAAAAAGGCTCTCGATGAAATCAAGGAATACATGAAGGCACCACCGGGTTTTGGTACCTCCTCGGCTTGACAAGCCTTTTAAGTTGTGCGTGGCGGCCGATAACCAAACTATTGGATTGGCCCTTATGCAAGAATATGAGGGAAAAGAGAGAGTGATAGCATATTTGAGCCGGAGGATCTTTGGATCCGAAAACAAGATATTCGAGTTATAGAGCAGCTTTGTTTATGTGTTTATTATTCATGTACCAAACTTCGACACTATTTGTTAAATGCCGAATGTATAGTGGTTTCAAAGTTTGACGTGATTAAACACATGTTATTAATGCCAATTTTGAATGGTAGGATTGGTAAGTGGGTTTTGGCTTTATCCGAGTTTGATTTAAGATTTGAAAGTGCCAAAGCTGTTAAAGGCCAAATTATAGCTGATTTTATTACTCAACACCATGGTGATTCTACTAGATTTGTTGATATTATGCCGTGGACATTATTTTTGATGGGTCGTCATGCGGCAAAGGAGGTGGTGTTGGTATTTTCCTAATTTCCCCTGTGGAGTGATTTTCGAGTATGCTATACCTATAAAACAATACGTGACCAGCAATCAAGTGAATATGAAGCATTACTCGGGAGTTTATACTTTCTCAAAGATACTCAAGCATTTCTTTGTTGAAATATTTGGAGATTCGAATTGGTAATTAAGCAATTGCTTGGTCGGTATGAGTGCAAAGACGAAATCTTGAGGGTATATTTCGAGGAGTGTAGGGAAATATTGAAAAGCTTTCGAGTTGTCACGTTACATCACATCCCTAGAGAGTCTAATGGAGAGGCTAATAAATTAGCTCAAAGTGCATCTGGATATAGAGAGAACCAAGAAGCATTTGCTGTGGATTTATATGCATTCGGTAATTACGTGGCGGATGCCGATTGGAGAAAATAGATTACCGAATACCGAGAAATCCATCACAAAAGAGTATCTCGGAGGCTCGGGTACAAAGCTATTAAATTTGTGCTTCTTGATGGTCAATTATATTACAAACCCATGGATGGGGTTTTACTTAAATGTTTGGATTCGGAAGAGGCCAAAAGGATGATAAGTGAAGTACATGATGGTTTATGTGGAGCACATCAATCTGCTTACCGAATGAAGTGGATAATAAGAAGAACAGGCTATTTTTGGCCGACAATGTTGGAGGATTGCTTTGAATATTATAAAAGGATGCCAAGATTGTCAAAAATTTGGGGAATATACTGAAGAGCCCCAAAGATCGGCTATGAATCCAATAATAAAACCTTGGCCATTTAGAGGGTGGGGTATTGATTTAATTGGACAGATAAATCCTCCATCTAGTAAGGGACATCGGTTTGTGCTTTTAGCAACAGACTATTTTACCAAGTGGGTTGAAGCAATTCCTCCGAAGAAGGTAACATCGAGAAAATATGATCAATTTTGTTAAGGAACATATAGTTTCTGAGGTTTGAAATCCCTCAAACCATAACAACCGATCGGGAGCTCGGTTTACCTCTTCAAAATTTTGTGACTTTGCTGACAACATGGGCATCAAATTGAATAATTCATCTCCTTACTATGCCCAAGCCAATGGTCAAGCAGAGTGTCACGCCTGGTTTTCCATAGAAGACCAGACACTCACCATATGTGTGCCCAGGAAGTCCACACACATGACAACAGAATAAAGGATATCAGAAAACAATGTTATATAGCGAAAACATACTTATAAACAACACTTACATCAGAGTTCGCGGAACGTTAACTAATCTTCAGGCTCCAACCTTCACAGGGACGGCTGACTGGGGGTAACATATGCCTAGCACTTCAATTAGTCTTTTGAGAGAACTTCGTGACTCCATGTGTCTTCCAAGCAACTATCGCTATGAACTGGTGTGGTGAAATAGCAAGGGTGAGTCCATGTCGAACTCGGCAAAAATATAGTAAGGCAATACCTTACCAATAACCCATGATCACTATAACATAATAATGTAGAGCATAAACGATAAATTATGAGCTATTAAACAAGCATAGGTCGTTATCTTTAATGCAAGAGTGCCAAGGCCGCTCATGACCGTGAGCACGGCTGATATACGATTTTACTGCGCACGAGAGGTGTACACTTTCAATGTGTGAGTCATGATTCCTAAATGTATGGGTTTGCAAGGCCTAATACACCAAAACCACTATGAAGCCTTTCAAAGGTTCATCTAAAAATATTAGTGGCCAACGAGCGATACAACCCCGTTTCTCCCATTCCCAGGCAAACCACCAACAAAGATAGGTAAGGTCCTTTGACCGACTAAAGCTAGAGCCATATAGCCCCTCACGGTTATGCGGTTGTCCCGTGACCACTTTTCACGAACAAGTCCACATGTTGCTAAATAACTCACATTTAAAGTTCATTGCATAAACATCATTCAAGTCATATATGATCATGGTTTAAAGCTAACATATCCCAAAACTATACTTGCCTTATATAGTTGCTCCAACTTTCTCATATGTTGCTTCCAAATATCAACTTCCAATCTTCATCGCCAACAAGCGGTTCTTGTTCTACTCGTAGCAAACACCACACATACAAGAAAGAAAACAAAATAAACAATACACCAATCATAGCAAGATAAAATAACATAACACGTTGCTACGATCGAGAGAACGCAAGAATCGCCGATAACAGAGCTATCGTTTTAAAGAAACGACTATCGTGATTTATATTATAAGTATAAAAAAGATTAGAGAAACCTACATGCTTGACTTCTTTTAATATATGAAAATTATGTGAATAACATTAATTTGGATTAGTGACATCAAATTTGAATTCAAAATCAAGTTGGATGTGGACATATTTTATTTGTGAACATGTTATATAATTTAATCATGTTTAATTTTATCTTTGCAAAATAAAATGAGTACCCATGAGAGATAAACAAGTTATCATATGGAACGTGTTTGATCTAAGCAAATTATAATTTAGAAACATATTAAGATTAGCAATTAATCACATTGGCATTTCATTCCAAAATCACCGAGGTACAAAACCTATATTGCTTTTATTTAGGAATTCAATTACATAAAGCATTAATCAAATTGCATTTAAATAAATAAATTCACAAATAAGTTTCATGAATAATATCAGCACTACTGCGTAGAGCGCGACGATACAAATCTAACGCAACTGGAACGACTCGAATCGGACTTAAAACGGAGAAACGTCCGGGCGATAAACTGATAGGGACCTATCTGCAATTTCAGAAGATAAATAATTACGGAGAGGTCCTTCTTCTACCTTGGTTCTTCTTCTTCACGTGAAGAGCCATGGCTGTAGCTGCTGTTCTCGATCTGGGCAGGGGAGGGGTTTCGGCCAGGGGCCTCAGTCGGTCGGCCGGAGGACCAGCGGCGGCGCGGCGGCGCCAGGACGCGCGCCAAGGGAGCAGCGGCGACGGGATGGCAGTGCGGGTCGAGCAGACTGCCTGCACGCGTGCAAAGGCACGACGGCGGCGCTGCTGCCTCCCTGCAGCCAGGTGGGCGAGTCCGGCGAGAGGTCGTGGGGTGGGTCTCGAAGGACGACCTCGTCAGGTTCAGGACACCGGAGGAGGCCGGGTTCACGTCGGTGGCTTGAAAGATGAAGAACAGACGACGTCCATGGAGTTCGCCAGAAAACTTCACCGGAAAAGAAGAACGAAGGGGAACTTAGTCAAACGATGATGGATTCCAGCAAACGAGTATACCACGGCGTAGAGAACGACGAGATCTACCTCGTGGTGGAGACAATTTTCACCAGGGACGATCAAGATAGCCGGAAACGCTCGCCGGAAGTTCGCCGGAACCCTATGTTTTCTGAAATTCGGCGAGGAATACTGAGCGTTAGGAGTGTCAGATCGGGATGGCGTTTTCAGATCTAGATTCAAAGCGTCGAGAAGAAGAGCGGCATGTATATATAGGTGGGGTTGGGAGACTTTTCGAATTTTCTTAATTTTGGGATTTAAATTAATAATTTAGAAAAGTCTAGAATTCATATTTAAGCCACGAAAAAAATACTCCGAACGTTCTGAAAATTCAGGGGAAAATTCTCGAGACACTAAGAATCATGATGAACCAAAATAAAGTATTTTGATCTCATGAAAAGATATTCGAGAGGATCTAGAAAAGAAAAAGGCTCACTAAAAAAGCGAGAAGAACTTTTAGAAAACGCCCGAATAATTCTCGGAAAGATTTTACAGATATATCTATGAATGATGAACTCAAAGGAATGATTTAGACTGGAAGAATAAGGTTATGAAAAACTCCACTAGAAGGATTAGCGATGAAGCGAGGATTTGATTATGGAAAAAGACGAGAAATACCACGAGACATAATCAACTTACTATAAACGCATTTAAATACTTCACTCACTCATACCTCCAAGTGAAGCAAAAAAAAAACATCATATCATGCAACAATCTAAGATGGAAATTTTGGGGTGTGACAATTCTACCCCATTTTAAACAGGAATCTCGTCCCCGAGATTCGGAGAGACCGGAGAGAAAAGATCAAAGCGAGAATGAAACAGCTTGTTTAGGGACCATCAAAGGTTGATGGCAAAGCTAAACGTTGGTCACCGAAAACATAGAGTGTTTGAGTGTTCCACTTCCTTGATTTCAAGATTTATGAGATATAAAATAAAAAGGATTACAAGTTAACAAAGATGGACAAGGAGAATTAATATTCAAGGTTGATTTCAAGTGGCATGACATATATCCAAAGAATGACATAAAAGCATTGCTAGAAAACAAAGATGAATTTTAGTCATCCGTTTACTGAGTGGAAGACTAAGCAAAAGACAAGGTTGGCCTAAGCAAGTACAAACAAGAATGGAGACTGAACTTCAAAGTCAATTTTCCATGGAGCTTGAGATATATCAAAAGAATGACATATTTAGAATTGCCGGAAAATGGAAGGTAAAGTATTAGTCATCCACAAAACATTTGGCAAGACTAAGACAATAGGCAAGGTTGGTTTGCACATTATGAAATGTGCAGGCAAACATTGAAGGTCTATCAAAAATGATAAACCAAAAGTGTCAAGGGAAAGCAAGGAGAGAGACTATGGTAGATACAAGGCAAGCAAGAGTGATGATAGTAAGCTTGTCAACCTTACGTCATAGGATGATGCAAAGTAATCAAGAATGATGATGATAAGCTTTTTCGGTCTTGCATCATAGGATGCACGAGATAGAAACAAAATATGATATTAAGATGGATCATATCTCATGGTGTTCAAGATTTCCTTGATTCAGAATTATGATGTGAACAATAATGGGATAGGGAGTTAATAAACATCAACAAGGTTAATGAGGAATGATATCATAGACTATCCCAATCATCAAGAGATTCAAGGAGTAACATTGAAGTCTCACAAGAGATCAATAAACAATAAGGACAACAAGGTACTGTTAGATCATTGCATCACAACAAGAAGCAACTATTAGCAAGGGACAAAGATTGATGAAAAGATTGACCAGTCTTTTGTGGTTTGAGATTCTTTGAGATGCAAAGCAAGGATCAAGGTTAGCTAAATGATGGCAGGGCAGATCAAGGTAGATCTTTGATCCTCATTGTTTTCAACTAAAATACTAGATTGATGGTAGTAGCGGGTGCTACCCCACTTTAACAAGGTTTTTGTTGATCTTTGAAGCATGCATGAGAGCATCATCTTTGTTACAATAGTTTTCAAGAGATTCTCTTGATAGGCAACCACATGCTTCACCAATTATTATTTGAAGAACAAAAGTGGAGAGAGACAAAACAAAGATGTTGAGGGATGGTCAAGGTGGTTCAATCATTCGTTGGTAGGCAAAGGTAGGGTGGGCAAAAGTACATGGACATAAACATGGAAAGGTCTAAGAAAGTAGTTCGCAAGGATTTTGGTAGATTGATGACAAAATGATAAGGGAGGAGAAAACTCTACCTCACTTAACAAAGATAAAACTATGCTCAAGATTTTTTTGAAATTCCTAAGAAGAAGGAGTGATAAAGGGTGCATAAGAGCTTGGTGAACAAGAAGGATAACAAGGAATTAATATATCTTTGCATTATATGATGGAAAAACAAGAACCACTATTAGCAAAAGACGATATCCAAATAAAGTTGTAGGGTAAGCAAAAGTGGTATGGTATGATAAGCTATAAGAAACCAGTTGGCAAAAATTCTGGTTGATAAAAGATTGATAAGTGGAGAGAGAAACTCTACCCCCACTTAACAAAGATGGAAGTACACCCTATGTGGTTACCTTAAGGGCCTTCTTCTAAACACCGGAATAAGGACCACACACCAGTATTACAACAAACATGACAAGCACACAAAACATCATCAATGCTACACGTGCTTCTACAATAATGGTAGCCATCCTAAAGGGCGGGTTAGACATGATGAAAGGTCATCGTACTTTTGAATGAGATAGGATAAGAAAACTTTTGTTTTGTAAAACAACACAAAACAAAAACTCAAGGACTATCAAGGAGGAGGTAATATAGGACAAGGAAGAGAAGAATAACCATAATTCAAAAGCCAAGGAAGTAAGCAATAACAGCTCAAAGGAAGCTATCAAGGAGGAGATACAATAGGACAAGGATGAGGAAATACTAAAAATTCAATTGCCAAGAGATGATAAAATAGTTTTATGACCAAGATAGGTTTGGAAAACGGCCAGTGCTATCTAGGCATACGTCCTACAGTCAACACCGCTCTGATACCATTCTGTCACGCCTGGTTTTCCATAGAAGACCAGACACTCACCATATGTGTGCCCGGAAGTCCACACACATGACAACAACAGAATAAAGGATATCGAGAAAACAATGTTATATAGCGAAAACATACTTATAAACAACACTTACATCGAGTTCGCGAACGTTAACTAATCTTCGTGCTCCAACCTTCACAGGGGACGGCCGACTAGGGGTAACATATGCCTAGCACTTCAATTAGTCTTTTGAGAGAACTTTGTGACTCCATGTGTCTTCCAAGCAACTATCGCTATAAACCGTGTGGTGAAATAGCAAGGGTGAGTCCATGTCGAACTCAAGAAATATAGTAAGGCAATACCTTACCAATAACCCATGATCACTATAACATAATAATGTAGAGCATAAACGATAAATTATGAGCTATTAAACAAGCATAGGTCGTTATCTTTAATGCAAGAGTGCCAAGGCCGCTCATGACCGTGAGCACGGCTGATATACCGATTTTTACTGCACTGCAGGTGTACACTTTCACCGTGAGTCATGATTCCTAAATGTATGGGTTTGCAAGGCCCAATACACCGAAACCACTATGAAGCCTTTCAAAAGTTCATCTAAAAATATTAGTGGCCAACGAAATTTATACAACCCCGTTTCTCCCATTCCGACAAACCACCAACAAAGATAGGTAAGGTCCTTTGACCGACTAAAGCTAGAGCCATATAGCCCTCACAAATTTGTGCGGTTGTCCCTAAGTGACCACTTACAGACAAGTCCACATGTTGCTAAATAACTCACATTTAAAGTTCATTGCATAAACATCATTCAAGTCATATATGATCATGGTTTAAAGCTAGCATATCCCAAAACTATACTTGCCTTATATAGTTGCTCCAACTTTCTCATATGTTGCTTCCCGTCATCAACTTTCAATCTTCATCGCCAACAAGCGGTTCTTGTTCTACTCGTAGCAAACACCACACATACAAGAAAGAAAACAAAATGAACAATACACCAATCATAGCAAGATAAAATAACATAACACGCTGTTACGATCGAGAGAACGCAAGAATCGCCAATAATGAGCTATCGCTTTTAAAGAAAAACGACTATAAGTGATTTATATTATAAGTATAAAAAGATTAGAGAAACCTACATTCTTGACTTCTTTTAATATATGAAAATTATGTGAATAACATTAATTTGGATTAGTGACATCAAATTTGAATTCAAAATCAAGTTGGATGTGGACATATTTTATTTGTGAACATGTCATATAATTTAATCATGTTTAATTTTATCTTTGCAAAATAAAATGAGTACACATGAGAGATAAACAAGTTATCATATGGAACGTGTTTGATCTAAGCAAATTATAATTTAGAAACATATTAAGATTAGCAATTAATCACATTGGCATTTCATTCCAAAATCACCGAGGTACAAAACCTATATTGCTTTTATTTAGGAATTCAATTACATAAAGCATTAATCAAATTGCATTTAAATAAATAAATTCACAAATAAGTTTCATGAATAATATCAGCACTACTGCGTAGAGCGCGGCGATACAAATCTAACGCAACTGGAACGACTTCGAATCGGACTTAAAACGGAGAAACGTCCGACGATAAACCGACAGGGACCTATGTGCGATTTCAGAAGATAAATAATTATGGAGAGGTCCTTCTTCTACCTTGGTTCTTCTTCTTCACGTGAAGGGCCATGGTCAGTAATTCTTGTTCTCGATCCGGGGCAGGAGGGGTTTCGGCCGAGGGCCTCGGTCGGCCGGCCGGAGGACCACGGCCCGGCGGCAAGGCCCGACGCAGCACCAAAGGGAGCAACGTAGAAACTTTTTGCTAAAAAAACATTTCTATCAAGCACTTTTGAAAAGAGTTTCAAAATGGGTCAAAGAGGTTTGACACTCTAGGGCTAATTTATGAAACTTTTCTAAATAGAAACTCCAACTCAAACATGGTCCTAAATTATGTCAAAAATATATCTAAGCACAATCTAGGTCCAAAACATGATTATAGCAAAGATCATATAGTAGCTAGATCAAGCAAACATAAAATGATAGCAACTTAATTAAAAGCTATTATGCACTTGCTCATGCATGAAATGATGATGATGATATGCAAATGATCATGCTTTCAAGATGCTTAACACCTAGGGTGTTACACTTGCTTGTAAAATGGTCTTGTATCAGAAAAACCCAAAAGCTTGGTCGGTGCTTTATGTTGCCATGGTGTAGTAAGGCGTTGGTCATCTAAATGAATTAAACTTTTCTGATCCTGCCTTGATCGTAAACTCGAAAGGGAGTAAATATGACCTCCAATAATCAACAGCCATCAAAATAGCATAACATTCTTTATCATAGGTAGAAAGACCTTGTGCTTTTGGGCCCAATGCCTTACTGACATATGCAATAGGGTGCCCTTGTTGCTTTGTAACACTGCTCCAATACCTTTATCGATGCATCAGTTTCGATTTCAAATGTTTTGGTGAAATCGGGTAATACTAGAACTGGGGCTGTCATTAAAGCAGCTTTGAGTGCTTCAAAGGAGCTTTGCTTCTCTTGAGTCCAAACATATAGTTCACCTTTCTTCAATAAATTAGTGAGAGGTCTAGCCAACAGCCCATAATTTTTAACATATTTTCTGTAGTACCCCGACATACCCGAAAAACTCCTCAGTTCTTTCACATTAGTGGGTGATGGCCAATCGGCAATGATTTGTACCTTCTTTGGATCGGTTGAAATACCATTTGGACTAATCACATGTCCCAAGTAGTTCAACTCCTGTTTAGCAAATGAACATTTTGACAATTTGACATAAAGGCGATGCTGAAGTAACAACCGGAAAACCGCTTCTACATGCTTCAAATGATCCCGCCAAGTTGGGCTATAGATAAGAACATCATCTATGAAAACCATCAAAAACTTTAAAGTATAGAGCCCAAGACATTGTTCATCACTTCTTGAAATGTTGGGGACCACCAAGTAACTCCATATGGCATCACTTGGTATTCATAGTGACCATTGTGTGTTTGAAATGTTGTTTTGTACTCATCTCCAGCTGCCATCCTGACCGGTGAAATCCGAACGAGGTCCGTGAGAAGTAAACCATTGTGCTCCATGCGGTTCATCTATTAATTCATCAATTACGGCAATGGATACTTGTTTTTCATCATTTACTGCATTTAACCTTCTATAGTCAACGCGAGACGCCAATCCCCAGTTTTCTTCTTAACCAAAAGAACGAGGAGATGAGAATGGGCTTGTACTTGTATTGATAAGACCTTTTTCCAGCATTTCACTGATCTGTTTCTCTATTTCATCCTTTTGAGAAGGATTATATCCGTATGGTCCGAGCCTAAATGGATCTGCGCACTGGGGACAAGTGGTATCTTGTGATCACCAGTGTCTGCTAGGTGGTAGACGTGGTAGAGGTTGAAATAATGAAGAGTACTTGTCCACAAGATCTTGAATTTCAGTGTGGTAATATTGGGTCAAGTAGCTACTTTGCTGAGTTTGTTTATGAATGAATTGAGCTGAATACAGTGTAGTACTGCATCTTGTTTGAGCAATGCATCCAACTGACATGCATCAATATTGGGTCCCATTACCACCTTAGATGTGATACCACGAATACTAACTATTTTGCCTTGGTATTCTAATTGAAACCATTTGTCAGTCCAATGAGATTTCATAGGACTAATGCTGCCAAGCCAATCAATTCCCAGAACTGCATCATAAGTATCTAATTGAAGAATCTTAAAAGTGGTTTTGAAAGTAACTCCTTGAATATACCAAAGAAGATTGGGTATTTCATGGGTACATTGTAAAAGTACTCGTGTAACACCCCAAATTTTGTCTCTTTTGAAAATAAAATAAAATGATTTGTTTCTCGTAATTTTTGTGCTCATAAAATATAGGAAAATAAATATTTCTATGAAATTAAAAATTATCATAAGGCTAGATACATGTTTGTGCACTCATGCTTTGCTGCATTGTTATTTTTGTATTGCCCGGACTTGATTAAATTTACAAAAAGAATTCAAATTGATTTGAAAACCAGTTTGAAATAAAAAGAAAAGCTATTTCTTTTCTCTTGGCCCGTCGCCCTCCAATTTCTTTAGGCCCGTTAGTAAGGTGAAGCCTACAACATCGCTTAGCACCATATTGCTAGTTGATGTAACGTGGAGAGTTTTTCTTCCTATAAATATGTACCTTCCTACGAGGTCGTTCCATCATCCAAGGTTGTCACCAACGCATGGTTACTGTGCAATCTGGTCCGTTTCAACTACATCGTTGCCGAGTGCAAAACATGTCAACCGAAGCCGCCGTGGCCTCTTGCAGCGTCTTGTTGTCCCGAGAGCTATCCGTCGTCGGACCGGTTCCCGGAATGCGGAGGAAGTCACTAGTACAAAAGGCTTACGTAGGGGGCGGCCGGTAAGCCTCTCTAGGGGCGGTTTTGCCGGCCGCCCCTAATCTCCCGTTCCTACAAAGTTTTACATTAGGGGCGGTTGGTGATTCAACCGCCCCTATAGTAAATTTCGAAAATCGTGATTTCAAAATTCAAAACAAATCGTAAAATATTTTTTAAATGGCGGAAGGACCCAATGGTCATCCACACACCATCCCATGCCTCCATCTTTTTTCAGAGTTTTTTGCAATTGTTGCAGGTATGGGGTTTCGAACCCGCGACCTAAGTGCTCGCGGCCATCCCTCCCCACCACCAAAGCTACACACTTCTATGTGTTTATATTTCATTCAGCGTCCCCACATATTATACAAAGCCGAGTGTAAATTGACTATTTGAGGCCCTAAATGGATTCAAACTAAAAAGTCATCAACTACAAAGTTTCATAACTTTTCGAGATCTACATTTCATATGTAGAAAGTTTTTTCATCCGAGGTCGTTTATGAAATTTGAATTTCAAATTTGAGACATTTGAACACGACTTTTGCATGACTAGATGATTTCAAATTAAAAAGTTGTCAACTACAAAAATTTCATAACTTTTCGAGATCTACATTTCGTATGTTGGAAGTTTTTCCATCCGAGATCGTTTACAATTTTGAATTTCAAATTTGAGACATTTGAACACGACTTTTGCATGACTAGATGATTTCAAATTAAAAAATTGTCAACTACAAAAATTTCATAACTTTTCGAGATCTACATTTTGTATGTTGGAAGTTTTTCCATCCAAGATCGTTTTTAATTTTGAATTTCAAATTTGAGACATTTGAACACGACTTTTGCATGACTAGATGATTTCAAATTAAAAAGTTGTAAACTACAAAAATTCATAACTTTTCGAGATCTACATTTCATATGTTGGAAGTTTTTCCATCCGAGGTCGTTTACGAAATTTTTAATTTCTAGTGTCTCCGTTTCAAAATTAGGGATCTCACTATAGGGCGCCAATATAGAGCGCCCCTAATTGTGGAATCGCATTAGGGGCGGCTCGTGATTGATGGTGGTTGTTGGCTGACGTTTGCCGTGTGTATCATGTCTTTTAACCTTTTGCATGTGTATTTGTTTTATAAGATGGAATAAAAAAAGAAGTTCAAAGCCAAAAAAAAAAAAAACTGTGATTTGGTCGGGCGTTGGCTTATGAGATGTGTGAACGAGGTTTCGTGGACACTCATTGTCGGTCAGCACATTACAATCAGATTCACCAATGGTGATGTTGGCCATGTTTTGTGATACCTTCGTGGGTTCTAGATGTTCGAGTTTGCAGCCGCCAAGCAAAAAGACAGGGTTTTATAGGAGTTTGTTGGATCTAAATTCAAGGAAACAAAGGAGTATCAAGTTAGTACAGGAACTGATTGAACGTGAATATGTGTTCCCCGTGACAAAACCAGAGGCAAGACACGTTCAAAGGTTGCCTTTGTCGTTTTTGTTGTTTCATTTCAAACCTGTTGTCTCCAACGGTTAAGTATGATTATGCATCGATTGACTATTGAAACACTATTCTGACAATCAGCAGGGAATGGTGTATTGTGACTGATTAGGGAGAGGAGTGTTATAAATGAGGCAGATGAGGTGAATGAGGGGCTGCTGGTCGTATTTACCTGGTGTCCAGTGTCCACTTTGCAACAGCTATATTTTTTGGACTTTTTTCTCAACAGCCATTGCTGCTTTTGGCATGGCCTCAACAACTATATTTTTTTTGTCTTCTTCTCAACAGCTATATTTTTTTTGTGTCTTCTTCAGTTCTTCTCAACAGCTATATTGTGATTTCGTCCATAGCACAACACCTAGTTTTTTTTAGTCAACAGCCATCTGCTGGTTTCATTAATAACAACAGCCATCAACAGCCCTAAGCTTACAAATACACTGCTAACACATATAACAATCTGATTTCATTAATAACAACAGCCATTTGCCCTAAGCTTACAAATACTACAACCTGCTTGAATAAATACTACTGGGATCTCATCGTCACCATGTGTATGCCTCACGTAGTTAGCATCTGCCATGATCATGGCACGCATCCTATCAAATGAAAAATCTGCCATGATCCTACAGTAGAAAGGCAATGATCACATGGCCGTTGTGAGTCATGTGACCAACTGACCACTACACGCTCTCCTCTCCAGGACTCAAACCACTACCCTGTATATACACATACAGGTGCAAGAGCACAACACACACAACCACTCATTCAAATCTCCCTTCCTCACTCATTAATCTGCCTTCCAAGCTTTCCAAAAATCTGCCTTTCTTCGTAGCCATGGACAGCACTTCCTCTTTCACAAACATGATGAACTCTGCATTCACAAGTGTGGCCTGTGAGCTGTCCACCCACACAGGTTAGTCAACAGCAGCATTTCCCTGCACCCCAGTACCCTGTGAGCTATCCACCCACACAATTTCCTCCAAGTTTCCAATCCCCATACCCAGGAGTTTTCAATCCTTTTGGAGTCCACTCAAATTACCCACAATTTCCAGTCACACGAGGATTACCCAAGAGCAACAACTTGGTGCAAATCCTGTTGAAGCAGCAGTTTCGAGTGAGAGGAGTGACAGCAGCCCTGAAGAATCAAAAAAAAAAAAAGAGAGAGAGAGAGAAGGGCGTATACATTGTGGTAAAGATGAAAATCTTCGGCTTGTAAGTGCTTGGATAAAACACTAGACAGATCCAGTTATTGGAGTTGATAGACGGGGAGATAGGTATTGGAAAGATGTTGCAGCAGAATACAACAAGCATGCACCCAAACAAACGAGAAGAAATGCTACTCAGTGCAAAAACCATTGGTAAAACACTATCCCTTTTATTACCAAGCTTCATGCAATCTATGACAAGGCACAAAGGGAGCATGGTAGTGGTGAATCTGATGATCAAGTGATGGATAGAGCATGTGAAGAATGGAAAGCAGTTGCCAACAAAAAAAAGGCCATTTGCACTAAAATATTGGTGGAAGGCAGTCAAGGATCAGCCTAAGTGGAGTAAAGCTTATCCGATTGATGAAATGATGAATAAGAGAAGCCGGTTGAATGAATCAGGATCTTATACTTCTTCAAATCAAGAGAGCGAAGATGCAGACTTCATTGAGGTGTCGACCAATAGGGCGAAATGCAGCCAAAGCTCAACAAAGAAACAAAGGCGAGTTAGTCTATTCAGAAGACAGTATCTCAAATGATAATGTGCAACAATTCAATGAACTTCAGCTAAGGAAAACAGTTGCTGCTGAGAAAATGGCTGAAGCTACACTTGTTCAAGCTGAAGCAGCAAAAACCAAAGCCGAGGCTGATATTAAAATGGAAGATGCAGAGAAGGAAAAGACAAAGCTACAGAACATGGAGATGTACATGGGGCTGCTCCGTACAAACACATCAGGTTATGATGAAAGAACCAAGGCATGACATGACCAAATGTTGGCTTTATTAGCTAAGGACCTTTTTAGCTGAGATCATTTGTATTTGCTTGCTGTCAGATCACTTGTACCACTGAGTGAACTTGTATTAGCTAAAGACCTCTCTCAATTAGATGTACCTCTGAACTTGTACTACTGAGTTCACTTGTATTAGCTATAGTTGAGATCACTTGTATTGGCTAAGGGCCTCTCTTAATTAGATGTACCTCTGAACTTGTACCACTGAGTTGGTTCTACAAACTGTATCAGTTTATTCCATTTTCGAAAACTAGCTATTGTACATAAATATAGAGTCATATCACATCAACTAGCTGTTGTAAAAAAACTAGTCGTTGGGTAACTTCCACTGCAGTTCTGCTACACATAAATATGGAGTCATATCACATCACCTAGCTGTTGTACAAAAAAATTAGATGCTGTAAAAAAAAAAAAAAAAAAACTAGCCGTTGGGAAAGGTGTACTCCCTATCATTGTTGAAGTGTAGTATTTTAAATGTACCAGGTTGCTTTTGTATTTCTGATCTAATATAATCATATTCATGGCGTGTTGTATTCTTGTAAGAGATCTCAGTACCATTTATATTCATGTGACATTTGCTGAATTTTTCTATCCATAAACATTTGCAGGTCTCAGAGAATTTCGCATACATTGGAATTTAGCAAACAAACTCTACATAGCTATTATAAAAAATCTACAATCTTTGTACAATAATAATAATAACTCCAGAATTTATCACAAGAAAAGCATGGCCAAAAATAGCACAAGGGAAGGCACATGCATACCACAGGCGTCTGCAACAGCATCTCCTTCCCTCTTCTCCGCGCGTCCAGCGCGGCCAAGATCTCGCGGGAAGCACCCAGGCACCAGGCGTCATGCATGGACACTCGAACGCCAAGCGGCTCCGGGAGCCGTTTTTCAGCTCCCTCTGCCAAACACCTCTTTCCTCGACGGATTCACCCATGGAGCCCCGCGTTTCACTTCACGCTCTCACAGGCGCAGTGCCGCAGGTGGAGCTGAAAAATCGAGCTTCACCCGGCTCCCATCTGCCATGGGTGGACCCCAGACCATGGAGGTCGAGTCTGCCCCCACGGCAGGGAATCGCATGCGGGGAGGGCGGGCAGGCACACGGCCGCACGAGCAGTCGCCGGGGCGGCCGGGTGCCGGTGGAGGGAGCGGGGAGCAGGGGCGCCGGTGCTGGTTGCCATGGCGAGGCCGAGCTCGCCACCGCGGCGGGAGGGGGAAGGCCGCCATGGCGCGGGAGAGGGAAGGCCGGCGACGAGCCCGAGCTTCCGCGGCGGATTGATTTGAATTACTCGTCTGTGGTCCGTGTTGGTTGAGTTCAACAGGAATCGAAATAAATGCAGACCCACCGCAATAAAGTTCCTCTGGCGCAAGGGCAGGAACGGGATACGAACCACCACCGTAACAAGATTGATAACTTCGGATGCCCTCTACAGTAATGACCTCGTCCAGCACGAATCTCCGTGCAAAACGAATGGTGCCTGATGGGGGCGCAAGTGCGCCCGAGACATTTACATATTTGGGACAGTTCCCATGGTAGAGAACCTCGCAGCACTGTTCTTTTATTTCTCGTTCTTCCTATCCTATCTGTTGTCGCGTGCTCATCGGCACCGAACTTCACAGAAACCTGCTGTTCGTCCGTTCCATCGAGCCGCTATCGCCCATCTCTGTTGTGGTCGTCGTACCAAGGAAGCTGGAGCCACGCCGTGCCACCGTCAAGCACACCAGGATGTACCTGTTTGCTCTGAGCCATCTCGAGCACCCATGGTGAGCACCTTGCTTGTGTTCTTATCCCTCAGCGCAGCACTCCCTCTGCATACATGCTCGTAACTGTGTTGTGTGCCTTGTTATCAATTCCAGCTAGCTGATCCGTTTCATTCTGTTGCTAGCTTTTGACGACATCATATCTAGCTGTTTGTCTTGTTCGTTGTTCTATGCCTTGTGGCCATCGTCGGCACTGCTTAGTCTCACCATGCATATTCCCACGCACGGTCCTTTGCTAGCTATTGCAAATTTAATTGCAAGCTTGATGACATCATGATTACATCATATGTTTTTCTTTCCGAATTCCTTTAGAAAAATAAATCTAGAGATACAAGGAAACCACATATATACATCCCATTATCCTAAGCCCATCGTTTGTTCAAGCATGTCCAGATTAAACATACCCTATCTTCATCATAATTTTGTTAAGTTCTATAGTACGTAGCTCGTCCAGCAACCCAAATCCAATTTCTTTTATTTTGAAAATCAAGTTTCTGTTATTTACAAACTGCCATCAGATTTTAAAACTCAACTTTTGTATATTAAATCCAATTTGATCCGTTCAAATTTTGTTGGATTCATGATTTCGTAATCTTGACGTTTACACCGCTGTTCAGTAGGTTTCTAACTTTTAATTTTCGAATTTGAATTTAGTTTATTATTTTATTGCTTTTAAACTTGTAAAATTCATATCTACGCCGTTTTAGCTCCGATTTCAGATCTTTACGTGCCCGGGTGATCGTAGCAACGTGTAGATTACTTTTATAAGCTTTTCAAACTATTTTCCCACTGTTGGTGTACTGTTCTAATTATAGTCTTGTTTGCTATGCATGACTGGTCCAATTTGGTTGTGTGTTGTTGATTAGAACCAAGTAGACGATGAGTTTTACGTGGTGTTCCTGAAGAAGTTGTTGATCAAGAAGGTGTTTTTAGAAAATCTTTGGACTTGAAGAAGGATATCTATTTAAGGCAAGTATAGTTTTGGGATATGCTAGCTTTAAACCATGATCGTATGGCTTGCTTAATGTTTGTGCACTGAACGTTAAATATGAATTGTTGATAACATGGACTTATTCATTTGTGATCATCCGGGATATACAAGACAGCTATGGGGGTCACATGGCTCGCTTTGGTCGCTCAGGGGATAGTGTTTACTTGTGCTCGGTGGTTACCGAAATCGGCAGAGAATGGGTTGTAGCTCTATCGCTATCCCAAGCATGTTTAGATAACCCCTTTAAAAAGGCTTTATAATGGTTTCTCGGGTTTGGGAGTTATAGACCCGTGCTTTGGGGAAAACATTACCCGTAGTGAAAGTGTACACCTCTGCAAGCAGAGTTAATTAAACTGACATGTCAGTCGTGTTCGCGGTCATGAACGGCCTTGGAGACATCTATGAATAGAATCACATGCTAATTAAATTGTTCATGATTTATCATTTCATGCTATTCATTATCATGTTATAGTGATCATGGGTTTTGGGGTAGATATTGCCTAGCTATATTTGCGGAGTTCGACATGGACTCACTCTTGCTATTCCCCCACACCTCAGGAAGAAGTTAGGTTTGTGATTCTTCAGAGTCTTGTGGTATAGGCTCTGAAGTCTCATTAGTGTCAGGGCCTAAGAAATCCCAAACTTCTTCCATTGCATGCAAAGAGACATTCTGACACTGATGTCCTGGGTTCCACTTTTCTCCACATTTGAAACACAGCCCCTTTGCTCTTCTAAATTTCTTCAGAGCCAACAGTTTATCTTCAGTTGACTTAACTGCAGAATTTGGAAATTGTTTCTTGTCTTCACCAGGGCTTGGAGAATATCTGGGTTGATACCCAAACTGAGAGTGAGTCCCACTTGGCTTAGCTTCATCTGACTGCCACTTCTTAGAAGACCATGAATCATTTTTCTTGTACATGGGAGAGATACCCATCAGTGCTTCTTCCTGTAAAAGAGCCAGGGAACTCGCAGAGTCCAGGTCTTTGGGTTTGTGCATAATAACAACCGATCTAATTTCTTTCTTTAAACCATCTACATATCTATTGGTGATCACTGACATAGGTAGTGTAGGGTCATGGGCTAAAATCTGGTGAACAAGATCACAAAAGTTTGTAGTGTACTCATCTACACTATGGGTTTGTTTCAGGTGGAAAAAGTGTCTAATCAGGTGGTTTTGTTCATCCTTGTCAAACTTGACACTAACAGCATCAACAAATTGGGGCCAACTCATAGCTAGTAACTTGGCTTGGTTAAGTTGATACCAGAGGCCAGCTGAACCAGTAAGATTCATGGTAGCATACTTAACCCAAAGGTCGGATAGAACTTCATAGACATCAAAAAAGGTTTCACAATTCTTAATCCACAGTTTAGGCTGAGATCCATCAAACTTTGGAAATGGGAAATCTGGCATAGCTGGGTTATGGCGAGGTCTAACAGAGTGATCACCAGTAAACATCGGTTGGGTACTAACAGATGGGTTCCAAATATGATACAACTGAGAGTTGTTAGAATCCAGCACACCTGAAATGAGTTGGTGGCCTGGGGTGGTGGTGTACACCACCCCATGACCGCAATAGCCGTGGCCATGAGGCCCGTGGGCATCGCCCCGTTGGGGGTCGACTCTAGCACGACGGAGTCTGATGCCTCCTCCGGCTTGCGAGGAAGCCGGTGGTCCTCCACTGCCGACGGTGAAGCGATGGTGACGCGGTGATATTGGATCGGTTCCGCTTGAGGAATAGCGCCGAAAGCACCTTATCGAACTTGGCGCCGAGGTCGTCGACAAGGGACTCCAACTTGTTGACCAGCGACCGTCGACTTGGTCGCCACTTGCGGATCCCCGAGCGCATCTCCTTCATCTCCTTCATGGACGTCTTGAGGTCGTCGATCCCGGTGTTGTTCTTCTCCAGTAGGCCGAGAATCTGACCGAGCTGCTCCTCCATCGGCAGAGGCGCCATGGATCTCCTTGTGAGGTATTGGTGCGCCGCCAGCGTCGACGAGCACCGAAGCAACTCCGATTCACGCGGCGGTGGATGGATTTAGTGCGATTCGAACTTCGAATTGACGAACAACCGAGTCCAATCCGACTTATCACCAGAGCCTTGTGTCGCGGAAGGAATTGGTGGGGAGGAAAGCCGAGGAACGTTGGCAATCTGATACCAGATGTAACCGTACTACTGCTTTGTATATTGATAAGTGGACACTAGAACACAATCGATCGACACTCCGGCCACTGGCCAAGAGCTCGCCGCCGACGCCGTCAGGCTCAGGTTCAAGATCGAGTTCAAGTTCACCTGCTCCCCTTGGCGTGCACGCAATACATAGGGAGCACGAAGCAATCCCTGGTACCCGTTACATGGGCCGAGTACAAAAAGTTAAAGAAAGAACGGCCTCTTTGCGACTTGGGCCGGAACGTCTTACTCCCAATCGGGCCTGTTGTAGCGTATATTGGGCTTCTTTGAACGCTTCGCTCTTCCCGCGCTTGCTCCAGCTTCATCATCTTGGTTCTGCATCTTCGAAGTATCGAGGTCTTGTATGTGTTGGTGACGGACGCCGGGTGTGTGAAGGGATCGCCGAATCGCCCGGACGCATCGGTAGCTCTCGAGGTCCGAATGGCGGATGCGAGCTAGGGCTCCGATTGGGAGAGTGGGAGGCGAAGTTCCCGCGGGCGAGACGGGGCGGGAAGGGAATCCTCCTCCGTGTGGCCGTGTCAAGCAACGGTTGGAGTGGAAGCAACCTGAAGGGAGAGGGTTCTAGAAGGGCTAGTAGAACTGGCTGGACGCTGAATCTGTTGTGGGTGATGGCCCATTAGCCCAATTATGCTAGGCCCACCGTTATTTGTCCAGCAGGGAAACCCACAGCCTTGGTTCAGGTCCGTTTCTCTTTCTCTGGTTTCTATTTGTTTTTTTAAGAGTAAATTGCACTCATCATACAACAACTTGTTAAGTGAGTGTAAATTGGTCCAACAACTTGAATAACTTGTCGGTGGGTGTCAATTGGTTAAAGTGCTCAATTTTCTTACAATAACTTGTTAAATGGGTGCAAACTAGTCCAAAATCATGTAAAATAATCAATTTAGCACAACAATTTTATAGTTGGGTGCATATTAGTTTAGAAATTTGTGCAAAATGTTCAATTTAGCGTACTACCTTGACAAAAAAAGGTGCACCTATAGTCAAAAATTACAAATGACAATGTATTAAA
The DNA here is from genome assembly GCA_015847255.1 of Hyparrhenia diplandra. Lineage (NCBI taxonomy): Eukaryota > Viridiplantae > Streptophyta > Magnoliopsida > Poales > Poaceae > Hyparrhenia > Hyparrhenia diplandra. Next base: position 664,962 of record JADLZK010008766.1, on the reverse strand, counting down.
CAAATTAGATAGCATTCAAATTTTCTTCAAACAAATATTTTTTTGTCAATTAAGTTGTTAATCGTGAATCAACTATGTATTTTGATCATATATTTTTTTTAATTCTGTTTTTGCATTCCACCTTGACAAACAGAACATATAAGTCATTTATCACATATATATCACATTCATGCAATCGATACAACTCATTTATCACATATATATCCCATCCATGATCTAAACATAGATTAAATCATCCAATAATCATCACAAGTCATCAAGTCTAGTTCCACAACTCATCAAGTCATCACATGTTCCACAACTCATCAAGTTCCACATCATCCTATCAAAAGTCATAAACAAATCCATAAAAAGTTACCACACGTCCACCACAAGCTCATCAAAGATGGGGCTGCTATCTTTTTCGCCCGCCGAAGGAGACCCTTGATCATCGGGGAGGCGGCGCATGATTCGACCCCCTGCAAAACCGGCTGCACAAAAGAGACAAGAGGCTGCATGTGTTAGGCGTGATCCACATCCACAAGCAAATCAGAAGTGAAGGCAATTTCATACTCACAGGAGTAGGTTGAGGCGGAGGCGGAGAAAACGCCGCTAGCAGTGTAGGTGGCAGAGCGGTCGCCTGTGTATGGAGGAAGTTCATGAGCTTCGATAGCTGCCTCACCTGGGTTTCCTGTTGGGCCCGAAATGCAGCCGCCTCCGCTTGCCGTTGTCGCTCTGACTCTTCTAGTCGGGCCTATAGTATTTCAATCCAATGTTTTAGTAATGCAAACCTAATTAAGGTGCGTAAAGAAAACTGTTTGACAAAGGAATAACCTGGAGTTTGTCGAAACGCGTCCGTCGGGGGCTCGGCTGGCGGGCGTATGGGCAGGCTACTGCCGGAGTTGTGAGAGACTTAGCCCGAAGCTGCCGATGCAGCCGTCCGGCAATCCACAACCGTCCGTGCTGCTTGCCTCCCTCCCGCCGCCATCACGATGTCCGGATCGATGTCCTGGCTAAACGGATCGTAGTCCGGCCCACCCATGGACCTTCTTTGTTGCCTCTGTGTAGTCTTGGATCTTTCTGTACATGTTCGGATTGGTTTACACCTCGGGGGGTCGTTCAGGCATCGGACGTCGCCCGGCCCTTATGGGACATGCAGATTGCCCCAAAGTCATTGCACTCCTTAGCCTTCACTATAGTATATATGTAGAGATGTTGCAGTCTTGTATATAGACACGTTGAGCCAAGAAATTATCAGATAAATGTTTTCAAACATAAAAGAATTTGATTTATGATAAGTCTATTCACGGAGGACAGACGGAGAGAGTATTCTTAATCTCATGCCATTTTTCACGGAGTCTAAAACCTGATTAGTTTTGCATGCCATTTTTCACTCGTTGGAGACGACCTTCCATTTCTTTCTTCACCTGCAAGCAGTCTGCTAGCTGCAGCCGCCGGTCCCTCCCACTCCGATCCTAAACCTTCGGTTATATATAAAGGAGAATATAATTGGTGGAATATTGGATATGTTGCATTGGGCCTCATGGGCTGATTATATAGAGTACATAGGAGTACACCCCAACATGGGTAGACAATATGGTACTAATCCTATTACTCTAACATCCCCCGCAGTCACAAATGGGAGCGCCGATGACGGTGAGACTGAGAAGAAGTTGATTAACATCCCCCGGCAGTCATTACGATCGATGCGTCTTTGTGGCCGGAGAAGAAGCCGATGAGTCCTCATGCAAGGCGGTAGCCCTTTGTGCCGGCGTCGAGGTAGCCGAGCGTGGGCGCGCAGTGAGTCGTGGTCGAAGAAGCCGTGGCTGAAGATGGCCGCGTCGACGAAGTGTGGTCGGGTTGTCTTGTCAATGGAGCTGCAGCGCACGAGGGGCACCATGGTGGTGACGGAGACGCCGCCGAGGCGCCGTCGTGGGAGGAGGCGATGCCGGTCGATCTTGCCGCCGTGGCCGCCGAAGTAGAAGAAAGGCGACGACGCATCGAGGCGCACGGGCGGGAACGGGAGGGTCGATGCCAAGTCGATGCGCCAAGCCGCCAGGCGCCGAGGCGTAGCCGGATTTGCCGAGATCCGGCAACGCCAGTGGGGCGAAGGCACGCTGGCCGGGTGTGCCAATACCGAGCGCATGAGGAAGAGGGCCCCAACCATGTGGTTGTGCTGACGGCGGAGAAGCAAGCAGGGGTAGCAACGCGATCGGGCGAAGTGTGACTCAGCCGACGATGCGAGGGACGGGCGAGCGATGCTCGGCGACGAGGTGGGCGGCGGCTCGATGACGAAGACCAATCGGCAAGACGAAGACCTTGTGCGGACGGAGGCGGACGCGTCGCTGAGCACAGCCCCGATGACGCGAGACGCTAAAGACAACCGGTCGATGCACGTGGGACGGCGGCGTAGATGCACCGGGCGAGTGGACACACGGGCGGCGGTGTCGCGGGTCCGATGAGGCAACACAAAGAGCAGCCCTCGTTGCTCAAGAAGATGCGCCGGCGAAGATTCTCGACTATGGTGTCGGCGAAGTCGATGCCGATGTCGAGAAGCGCGACGCCGACGGGCGGGCGGGCGACTCAATCCCGATCAGTGATCGGACAAACCAAAAAGATACTTGCAAGCTGCGATTGGGGGTACCCGGCAAAGGCGTCATGGTGGCGGCGGTCGCCGGCGAGGGGATCGGCGTGGTGGAGATGGGCAGATCGCCCAACAATACCGACATGCGGACCTTGCCGCCTCCATGGCGCCAGCTGGTCGAAAAGCGTGTGGGTCGGGCCCGGCCGCCACCACGGCGCATCGGGCGAGATCCTTCCGGCCTCCCGCATGACGAAGATCGGTGGCGGCGGCTGACGAAGAGGGATCCCGACCGTTTGCGCGGCGACGACGATGGCAGCCGGATCAATAGGATCGGGCGCCTAAACGGGGCGCTGCCCCGGCGGAGATTGACCTCTCCCCGGGCGCGCGGTGCGAAGCGACGGCGGCTAGGGTCAGGATCTAAACCTAGGCGTGTGATACCATAAAGGAGAATATAATTGGTGGAATATTGGATATGTTGCATTGGGCCTCATGGGCTGATTATATAGAGTACATAGGAGTACACCCCCAACATGGGTAGACAATATGGTACTAATCCTATTACTCTAACAATATATATTAGCCGGCCCTGATCGAGGAGGAAGAAGAAGAAGGCGCCCTAGAGCTAGCTCATCGAGATCGAGATGCCGCCGATCCTACGCTCGCCCTTGCTACGCGCGACCAGCCTCCGTCACCTGTTGGCGCGGTCGTCGTCGCCAGCGCCGGCGCCCAGCAGCATGGTTCCCAACGCCGCCACGCTGGGCATGGTGAGTGTATATACTCCTCCGATCCACCTGCAGGCCTGTTATTTACTGAGATTCAATTCATTCAATTCTGCAGTGCACTGTATCATCGAACCATGCATGCATTATTGCAACTTAATTTATTCCGTCCCTGCATACATCTCGATCCAAATCTTAGCAGAAGCTGCCACAAAAACTCTCGAAATCATACCGAAATAATCGTTCTTTTTAGGAAGGAGTTGTTTTTTAATACCGAAATAATCGTTCTTTTAGGTGCATATAACTCTTATAAGGTCAACTTTCGAAATAATATTGAGAGTTGCTATATCTCTTTCACAAGAAATTTAACTAACATTTCTTGCAACTACTTGGACCCTAGGATTATCATTCAAGGGTGGGACTAGTCATCACAGCAACTCTAATTAACTTAAGCAATCTGCGTGCACGGCAGTTTTTGATAACGGGCCCGGTCAACATCCAAAACCCGTTAACCCAAGTCTGCTCATTTGGACCACGATGCAGCCATTGAACCAACCAAAAATCACAGCTCTACCACTGCACCTTCAGCTCCTTACTTTTGTCCTTGTTTGTCCTCCGTTGTCCCCCTATCCGTCTTCATGTCCAGGGACATCTCTGAACACAGATGTCCACCCTGAACACAGATGTCTACCGTTCCTTCTTGCAGTTAACTAAATTTCATATATACTCATCACTAAAATTGTAGTTAACTAAATTTGCAATTTAGAGTATTACAATTTGCAATCAAATCCAACACAATTAGAATTGTTGTTCTAGTTATGAAGAGCAATCTGTAGCTTACAGAAAATTCACAAATTTTGAAAAAATTGATAGCATTGCTTGTTGTTTTGCTTTAACAATAGTATAGACAGTGATCTCCCATGCACTTAAGTACTATTACAAAAGAAAAATGAACACATATTTGGGTGTGGACTATCACAAAACACAAGGGACTATCACAAAGCACTCATCGATGGCTTCATTGAGTCCTTCCTCCAAGGGGCGTGCTTCCCATGTACAGACGGTTTTCTGAAAAGAATGATTGAGACATTTCTGAAAAGAATGATTGAGACATTTCAGAGTAGAAGAGAAAAAAACCAAAACCAACCTAAATATGCTCGGAAGCTATGTCAGACATAGGTGAACCCAAACATTTTTTTGCAAAGACAGTTGTATTTTGTTCAAGGACAATTGTTTTCTGTTCTACTGTTCAAGTGTAGCTGTTTATTGTGAAACTATTGATGCTACATGCTATTTGTCAGATCTTGATCTTGTTTTCACTGAATCATGGAACATTGCTTTTTACCTCATATAAATGACCAAATAAAGTCATCTTACACATAATGATGAGATAGGACATACCTTTGTTTTGGTCTCACAGCACACATCTAGTTGTTGCAGCCTAAGTGTGAGATGATTAGCTACACGCTTCCCAACAAACTAAGGCTGCATCCTGGCTCAAGCACACTCTCAAACTTGCCAAACTGCAGTGCACGGATCACTGTTGTTGGCACCTGCATATTTCATAATTAAATCATAATGTTAGTTAGTACTGAGAATAGTGTGAATAAGCACTGTACTTGAGATTACTGGCTGGCAATAGTAGCTACTCTGTGGTCAGCCCAAAGCACCTAATACTAAGATGATTTAAGGTTCATTGAGGCACAAAGAACAAAGTTAATGGCATTAGCAACCAAATGTCTCATGTATCATTAAAGCCATTTTAGCACTGATGACAAAGGTGCAAACAGAAGAGCTGCAGTGAGATTACTAATCACAAATAGCAACTAGGCAAGGCATAATACACTAAATCAACTATTCTCTTTAGGCACAGCCAGAACAAGCGTCGTTTTCCTCAAAGTAAAGCAGAAAAACTCCATGCAAAGTTGTGCACATGGGAGAACTGTAGCACCAGAATGGTTCAATTCAAATTTTCTCCTAGGACACTCTAATCAGAGATCAAGGATTCCTTGCCTCAGAGAAAAGCAAGACATGATCTAAACTTGTGCTTTCAATACATGAAAAACAAGGATCATAAAATCAATTGTTCACTTTAATCTTTTCATATTGTTTTGCGGTGTGTGCAAGTTCAGACAAACTTTGATTGAACAACCCTCCCCATTCATAAAGTTGCAGCCATGAACTCCAACTATACCTGGACCAACTAGAAACAGGAGACATTTTAAAGTTATAGCCTCTCATTTATATTTATTAGTCTGTTCAATTCCAATGCTAGAATCTAACAGGGTACACTAAAAAACACTTCAAGGGATGCCATAGGCCACTGAAATGAAAGTATACCATATGGGGACTCGACAAAGCATGAAGTTTCAACAATTCCAATGCTAGAATCTAACAGGGTACACTAAAATACAAGGCAAAATAGAAGGCACAATATAACAAGGTACTATACAGCACAATCAATAAAAAATACAATATAAAATACAAGACAAGGGACAATCCAAACACAATTTGCAGGTCCCTGTGATGACTTCACATCTCGGCCTCGAGGGCCTAACAGCCCACTCGGCCTCGAAACGAAAGTGTTACTTTCAAAAGGCGCCTTCAAATGCAAGGTTTATATAAGGGAATCAAGCGATGTCATTTTGTACTTTGTTGTCTTGTATCGTAGGGTCCCTACTTATTTTTAAACAATTTGTTTTTATTACAAGGGACAATATATGGAGAAAACATCAGACATAAACAAGGTTACAGAGTTAACAATTTTTCTTTTTTTGCAGGTCCACATCCAAGCAGTTCATGAAATGGAAGATCTAGATTTTTAATGCAAAAGGTAGAGTTAATTACTAACCAATTACCTTTGAGCAATTGCACAGATGAAAAAGAGGAAAAGTATGCAATGAAGTACAAAAGGTAGAGTTAATTACTAACCAATTCAGTGAAGATGAACTGATGCAAGCTCTCATTAGCTTATAGATTATCATATCCAAAGGAACTTTCAATTGCTGAGCATTATGGACCCATGGATGACCTGCAGTTATCATTTATTTGAGAAAAATGCTAAGCATCTTCACAACAGGATAGCAGCATGCAACAATGAAATGCAATGCAGAGCTAATCTTGAACTTACTGAGAGCTTGACGACTGCCATTGTCTTGCGGTAATTCTACTAGGAAGCCTTTTTACAAAATCTTTTGCTTCAACTGTGAGAGTCGGCCATGGGGCCTTGTCAAAACTTTATTCTGTGTTCAAGACAGGTCAAAAGATTCTTGACTCCATGCATGCCCAGAAAGGCTAACTCCCACATAGTAAGATGTAGGCAATTACTCCAATGCTCCACATGTCGGCCTTAGTGCCATAAGATCTGTGATGCACCTCTGGAGCAACATAGTATGCACTTAAAATAATGTCTTTTAGTTTTTCATCTACCCTCTCACCACATAATTTATTCATCACCAAATGCATTATATGGATGAATTTACTACAACAAAAAATATTTTACTCACACATAATGAGATGTTCTCGTTGAAAATGCACAATGAATATGACCTTCAAAAATTACAAATCACGAATATTGAAATTGCACATTTCAAACAATGCAAATACTACATGTTGTTACTACAATTATACTATATATGTATATAACTACAAGTATATATATAAATACAGAATCCAACTCATGAATGAGGAGCTTACAGACAGTACAATTACAACTCACCAAATACAAGTATATTCCAGAAGCACTTTTTTCTATGAACAAAGGTAAACAAACATAAAAGTGAGTTAGATGCTTCTAGGACAGGGAGAGAGAGAGAGAGAGAGAGAGAGAGAGCATGGTTGGGTGGGTGGGGAATAAGAGAACAAGATAGTGAGCTAGGATGCGTGTTGATATGAAGTATTACAAGATAATATTGCTATATGATATGGTTCACGCACAGGGGTAGTGTTGATATGAAGTATTACAAGCAAGATGGACTCATTAGCTAGCCCCTAGCTCCCCTCCTTTCTCAGCGGATAACAATGCATGCATATTCAAAACTCGGTTTCTTAAAATAGCATAGACTATTGGTCTACCCTATAGCGCAGATCACACATCACAAGTCAAAGAGCACAGAGTCTTAGTCTACCCTAACATAGATCACAATTAACAATCTTTTTCTATGAAAAGACAAAGACAAAAATCATGGTGCTTACTAGCACAGATTACAAGTCACATACCACACAAGGGATACATCACACTGCTATTCTATGGTTTGCAAAAACCACCAGCTACTAAGATCACCCAGTAGGGAAAAAACGATGTGGCAATTGGTTCAGCATCAACATATTGCATATACTTAAAACTATAATTTCACTCCTAGAAAATTGTAGTTTACATTATTCAGGTTGCAAATATGTAACTGAATCTTTTATTTGTTTGGTTTTGATGAAGACAAAAGATTAATAGAATCAAAGCAATACAACTACTATGTAGAAGAACAATCTAATATGCAGTTAACCACAATTGTTCCAATCAAGCCACTTACTGTAAAAATCAGAGCTACTATCAGTCTTAAAAAAATGGAGTACCAAACACAAGGGATATTAAGTATACCACAATGAAAGAGGCATTCAATTTGAGCCATTTACTGACCTTGGTTTGAATGGCAACTTTGGCTTTAGAACATCTAGCAGAAAAGATGTTGCCTCCCTTATCATGTGTGCCTGTAAATGGTAGGATGTAAGCCAAAGAAGCTGGGCTATAGAATGCACAAGTGGCATAATCTAGAAACTTGAACAGGAACACAATGTTGAAAGGGTTCAAGTTTGAGTGAACAAATAGAAGTTTACAACTACTACATGTATAGGTATCATGTGGAACATCCAACAGATAGAACTATACAACTGCTACATGTATAAATAGTGGTCATTAGGCAATTAGAGGCAGCAACAACTATCTTGCAAAGAGAAACAAGCACAAAAAAAGCCACCCATGAACAGAAGATTCCCAAATGACAAGATATTGCAATGTTACACACCATAATTGCAGTAGTTTAAATGTGCAATTTACTACTAATAAATGTGCAATCAAGAAAATGGTAGTTCTAAAATATAACAGACCATCATGTTCTAAATTCAGAAGCTTGATACTACTTAAGAGTATCATAAAATTCTTACAAGAGATAGTACTAGCAACATAGCAGACAATGGTGTACTAGCTATCAAGCAGACTTTGCATATTCATACAAGCAAATTCAAAATGCAATATATTTAGCTTACACGAAGCCATAAATATTATTAATCTAATAAGTGTACATCATGACAAACTTTAAAAGAGGAGGTCAACAAGATCTCATGACAGCCATGAAAGGCCACTGAACATGAAAGATGAACTATAACAATACATGAATCTTGACTATCCTGATCGACTTGTTGGGTCGCCTTTATTTTTCACAAACAAAAAAATGGGGATAGTCCTAGCCTGGGCATCTTAGAGTAGGAGGAGAGGTGCAGGGTAAAAGAATAATAGGGAGCACCAGTACAAATATAAAGTTCATCAAGGTAACATTTGTGAATCAAAGAGTATATAGTATGAAGTTTGCTTTCAGGTTTTGCATAGATATCAAAAGTGAAGATCTAAGAGTTTCATTCCAAACTGCATAGAAACACCACTCGCCGCAAATAGATGCCATAGAAAATAACCTTTAAACTACCAATATAATGCTCTGAAAGATCAGTCGTGAAGAAAATACAAAGAAGTAAGCAGTCCAATAGATAATGAAAGTAAACTCAACAACGACATGTTTGATCACCAGCTATAGTTTCATGCAAGATAATCAAAGGTAAACCAATATTTAAAGTCTCAGAAATGTAATCAATTTGTTCAGATATGTCAACATACACTGGCTTGTAGTTGACAGTGAACATAGATTTGGTGTTAATGGCGTGCCATGCAGTCATAACGACTCCGAGGTGCATGCTTTGGCTAGATATGACTGAAGAAGGTACATAAGATCATTGCCACATGCCGGCTAAACCAACTCGAAGTTCACCATTTTCTCCTCTGCGTAAGGAATAACAGAAACTTAGCACTAGATCAGGAATTGCTTTCACGCTGAGCAGGCAGGAAACACAACAGACCTGAAGAAAATGAAGGCGTCTCAAGCAACAAGCCTTTTGGAACTAACAAAAACACTCCAACCATTCTGAAGGAGATGCATCCTGGGTTACCCTAAAGACAAATTATGTGCATGGTTAGTGATCATTCAACATCAGGAACATACAATAAACTACTGAGAAAAAAATTTAAGACACAATATCAATAGTAGCAGACTGAAACCAATCAGTTTGGCGTGTCCACAAACCAATCAATTGCTGCTCAAACTGCTGGAGCACTAAAATACATTGTGGATGTACTACTCTGTTGTTTTATACCGATTCCTGAACAAAGCATGCAATGCTCGCGATCTAAAAAACAGAGCCAACCGATGCAGTGTCAAAATGAAAGATGGCAAATAAGATCAAATGATGACTAAACCGAAAAGGTTGCATGCCTATAAAAATCCCTTGAGGCAATCTACCAAAAACTAAAAAGATAAGATGCAGCCCCTGAAGCTATGTACTCAGACTTTGAAACACATTGCAACTGAGCTATTGTTACTCTAGTAGATTATAGAAGTCTTAGGAGATTACAGAGATTCAGTTAATTCAGCTCTAGATTGACACTATAATAAACCTACTCCATCACTCTAATCTCCACTCTCGGTTGACAACAAAGAAAAATCCAATCATTGCTGCTCTAGATTCTATTGTTTTATAATAAAAATATGAATGACAATCATTCAGTGACTCAAAAGAGGCTAGCAATGAATGTACTCAAACTCAAAAAGAAGTATATAATCCAAATATCACTTCAAAGATGTTGGATTATTCAGATGACTGCTCAACTTTATCTATATAACACCCAACCTGACCACTACATCATTGAGACGCCTTTAACTATTTGAGGTATTGGATCACCACAATACATCTAGTTGAGTTACTACTAGATCATGAGAGGTGCATTATTTACTTTTTAGGAAAAACACAAATGACACAATTGAAAAGGCAGATCAGCATGAAATTAAAACAAGACACGGGAGGGAGCAAAGTAGAACTGCCACCCTGAATCTAGAGAAGATCATCAGACAACAGTACTAAAAAAATGAGCATTTTATTTGCTTGAAATCTAGACTCGTTTTTGTTTAGCCTAGTCAACATCTATGACCTCAGCAACTAACTCCAAATCCAAATGGGTTTCAAAGAAATGCATGGACCATATTTAAAGTCTATGTTTAGCCAAAATTCTTGGATAGGTGCCAACCTTCAGCAAGCCCAAATAAAGAGAGTTGTCTAACATTCAGCAATTCTAGTAATCTAAATTGACAGGTACCGACAAAAGCACCTGGACAACATGAAAGGAAGACAACCTCACCCACAGCTCGCGGAACGCAAGCCAAAGAAGCTTCACACAACCCACTGATTGCTTGAGGTGCAACAGCACAAGCAAAGCGCCCTGACCCACAACTCTGCCCCCCACCCGCAGCCTGCCGCAGACAACCTCTGCTCTACCCGCTGCCTGCCCGACAACATTCGCCCCACCCACAGCCTGTGCGCAGCGCAAAAACTAAAGCAGCGGCGAGGCCACTGCCTGCGCCACCGAAGCGATGCGAAGAGGATTCGGCTACAACCAAATCCACATCCACAACCCAACAAACCCCTAAATCCACCCAAAACCGAATCAGTGAGAGTAAGGAGAGACACACAGAGACAGGGAGGGGCGGAGCACCAACGTCGCCTCTTGAATTGAAGCGACGGCGATAGAATTGGCTATAACACAGAGACAAATTAGCAAACATGTTCCTCGACTAGGCATGACATTCACAAAATTAGAAGACACCTACACTTTCTACAATGAATGCATATATAATGGGATTCTTAGTGGTCAAATTTCACACATACAAGTGCAAGGATAAGAAAGATAAAATCTGGCAATAAAACGATGGTGACACTGAAGTGTAACCTGTTTGGTAGGACTGTTCTACGAAACATGCAATGTATGCTAAACACACTAGCTATCAAATTGTATGATGAACACACAACCTAACAGACAGAAAATAGCACATTCAGACAGATGGGGGGAAAGAAATTGTCAACACAAATGCAACAAATCAGTGACCACATATAGCAAGGGCACATTAAAAAGGCTATAATAACTAAAAAAACAGTGCATCCCAATCAGTCTAATGGTTTCAGAAATGCAACAACCACATTAGCATCCTCCTATGAGTTATTGAAATAAAACAATAATCTAAATATTCCTTCAGATGCTTGAGGACTCTAACAATATCAACAGATTATGCACCATACACCTGCAAAGTGCAAAACTTACAACCACTCAACCACAGATGCTAACACTATAATACAATTCACAAACAACTGAGCATTGTTTTGCACATGTTAGTCTATTATTAGACCCTCAATACTTATCTACTCCACAACCATAGTCGTGGCAGTCTGTAGTGCTACTGCATGAATAGTAACTAACAATCCCAAATCTGGTGAATCCCCCACCACAAAAGGAAATTCCCCATGCGAGACACCATACATCCAGGTGAGGGGGAAGCAAGCTGACTTCATCTACGCACGCACCTACCAATCCAGTGACAACCCCGTCCTATCTCCAAAATCCCCTAAACAAACGGAGAGGAAGCCGCGAGCAAAGGTACCTGATGACGACCTCTTGTGATGGCGACCGCGACCAAGCACCTAAATCGGCAAGGAGAGATTCCGGCGTGGCAGGACGGCGAGGAGCAAGGAGAGGGGGCAGAAAGAATCAGCCCCTCCGCCGCGACGAGCTCCGCCAACGCCGATTCCCTCCCAGTGTGGGCGTGCTGATCGAGAATACGAAGAGGAGACAGAGGAGTGGGCTTCTGAATCTGGGACTGGGAGAGGATGGGAGGGAGAAGGAGAGAGGAGCGGGTGGTCGAGCAGATAGGTAGGGTGGCGGCGAACAGACCACGAAGCAACGACAGACAGAACGTCGCAAGATGAGGAAGACAAATTTCTTTCGACAGACCTATAGGAAAAGTGAAGAATATTTCATCAAAAAAATCTTACGAAAGAATAAATGTTTTAGCAATGACTACTGAATGTCTTGTTTTACTAGTAATCATTTATCGTTTGCTCACTGTTGTCATAGCCCTCGCAATCATGAAAATCTTGTCCGACAAACCATATTATATTATCAAATATCTAATGACGACATACTTATATCTTAATAAATACCTTTACGGTTCTATATATACTAGTCATTACCTTAGGGGGTGTTTGGCGTGGCTCGGGAGCCGAACTTCAGGGGTGGAGTTGGATGGATCTAGCCAAACACCTCCGACAAAAAACTTCAAGCTCCAAAACTCTGGAGCTATAGTACAAATGAGGGGTGGAGTTTTTGGAGCACCTCTCTCAGCCTTCGAACCTTTCAAAATAGACGTGGACATGGAGTTCTAACAAAATTACCCGCCTTGCCATCGGTTTACACAGTTGAAACGTTATTTTTTCTATTTCCTCACCCCACGCACTTTCACCCGCACCCGTACACATCCTCGACCGAGCCACGCGTCTCTCTCGCTGGTCGCTGAGGGGGCGGCCGCCGCGCCGTCCGCATGTCCGCCGTCGATGGCCACCCCCGACGAGCGCCGCCGCCCCGTGCCCCTCTCATCCCGCGCCTCTCCTTCCCTTCCTCTCCCCTTCCCCGCCCTCCACCCTAACCCTAGATGTGAAAGCCATGGATATCGCCATCCCCGCCCAGGGATGAGCTCGCCCTCCTCCACACCGGAGGCCTCGATGAGCCGGCCCTGCCGCCCAGTGCGGCGCGACCCGCCACGACGGGTGGTGGCTCGCGATCGTGACGCCGCACGCCGCCAACGCTAACGCAGTTCTACACGACGGACCGGGCTAGAAGCGGCGGCGGCGCAACCGCGCAAGTCAAGCACGGCAGCGGGGCGGATTTGGAGCGGCGTTGATGAGGAGGCGGCGCCGCCGACGGCGGCCACCGTCGTCTTCGCCTGGGATGAGGCCGAGTGTGAGGTTGGGGATGAGAGGGAGACCGCACGTGGGACCAAGCAAGGGAAGCAATGGCATCCAACGTTGAAAACTCTTTTTTCATTTTTTTTTTTTTGCTAGCCAAACACCTCAATAAATCAGCTCCAACTCCATCTAGAGTCAGCTCCATCTCGTAGTTTTGGAGTGGAGCTGCTCCACATGGAGTTGGAGCCATGCCAAACATCCCCTTAATTACCTACAGGATGTATTTTGTTTGAGATGCAGAGTAGTAGACTCAACTTCCGCACCTACAGCTACAGACGGTGCAGCAACTGTGGTACAGACAGTATATCACCAACTGTTGGGCTCCTTGTGCAACTTGCTCGCTACAACCGGTTGACCTCCACAGTGCTACCAGTCCTCGTGCTACTCTTCTGCTATAGCCAGTACAGCGTGTACAAACATAAGAAGCGCATCCAAAATCTCGAGGCGATCATGGCCGAGCTCTCCAACAAGGAGCTCAACAACTAGGAGAGAAGGAAGGAGATCAAGGAGAAGACGTGCTGCAGTTCTACTCCGCCTTCTGCAACGGGCGCAATGGGGCAAAGGATGCTACTGCAGCTAGAACTTCTCATCCATAAATAATTAATGTTGTTACAGCAAAGACCACAATTAAGATTTGATTGCCTTTGCCTATTCCAGACCATAGATAAATTTATTGCCACATTTTCTTTATGTAACTTATTGACTTGACATTGTGAGTCCAATGCAGTTTTTCCTTTTCAGTTCCAACTGAAACAAGTACACTTATATAGGTTGATAATGCGTATCTCTCTGAGAGCACCCAGGCTGCCAAGTCCCTCTGTCAGTGATGTTAACTCGGAGCAATCCTGCAGATATAGATATTCCAAGCAAAGCCAACCATAGAATCCATTTCTCAGCAGATGCTCCTGCTTTGACGTTAGGACCAAATATGTAAGACTGACAAGTTTATGGACATCTCTTGGTACCTCCATCAGTTGGTGACACTGATAAAGAAAAAAAGCGTTTGTAGATTCACCAGCTTACATTGGGAATTCGGTAGGTATTTGATCTTCTGATTCCATTGTATAAATTGGTATCTTAGGTGTCGTAAATTTCCAACTGAACTCGGTAGCTCTTCAAATCCAGCCTCAGAACCTCGGCTATTTCGGCACTAAAGGGCTATCAACTGCATGTGTCTCCAGTCACAGCTTTTCGACCGGCGTTCCGACTGCGGGGGGGATATATCTCCATTGCTCTCCAGTCTGATCGTTCGTGTTTCTACCGCTACGACTGTGGGGGGATGTTAGAGTAATAGGATTAGTACCACATCGTCTACCCACGTGAGGTGTTAGTCCTATGTAATCTATATAATCAGCCCATAAGGCCCAATGCAATATATCCAATATTTCACCAATTATATTCTCCTTTATGGTATCACACGCCTAGGTTTAGATCCTAACCCTAGCCGCCGCCGCTTTCCGACCGCACGCCCCCGGGAGAGGTCAATCTCCGCGGGGCAGCGCCAATTTAGGGCGCCCGATCCTATTGATCCGGCCGCCATCGCCGCCGCGGCACGCAAATGGGATCCCCTCTTCGCCGCCGCCGCCACCTGATCTTCGCCATGTGGAGGCCGGCGATCTCCCCCGTCGCCGCCGTGGTGGCGCCAGCACCCGCCACACGCCGACTAGCGCTGCCATGGAGGCAAAGCAAGGTCCGACATGTCGCTTTGTTGGGCCGGATCGCCATCTCCACCACGTCGATCCGCCGGGCGCAAGCATCGCCACCATGACGCCTTTGCCGGCAACCCCCAATCGCAGCTGCGGTATCTGGTTTGTCCGATCACCGATCGGGATTGAGTCGCCGCCGCTTCAGCGACGCCGCTACATCCTCGCATCGACTTCATCGACACCATAGTCGAGCATCGCGCGCGATCTTCTTCGAAAGCAACAGGCTGCCGCCAGGTCGCCATCGGGCACACGACCGGGCATCTACATCGCCGTCCCCTATGCATCGACGGCTCGCCGCGCTCGCCATTGCCGAGCCATGCTCGTTGACGCCAGCCCGGGCTTCCGCCTGCACAAGGTCTCGCCCCCTCGATGATTGGCCCGCCATCGAAGCCGCCGCTACCCTCGCCGCCGCCGAGCCCAGCTCGCCGGGCCTTCGCATCTATTCGCATCATCGCTGAGCCATGCTCACTTATGCGTTGCTACCGCATCGCTTCTACCGCCCAAAGACAACCACGCCCCGTGGTTGGGGCCCTCTACCTTAACACGCCGGGTATTGGGAACATCGACGCTGCGTGCCTCGTCCCCCGATGTGTTGCCGGATATGGCAAATCCAGCCCCGCCTCGGCGCCGTGCTGCTTGACCGCATCGACTTCGCATCGACCCTCCCCACCTCGTCGCCTCGATTGCCGCCGCCTTTCTTCTACTTCCACGACGGCCCTCGACAAAGATCGACTTTGGCATCGCCTCCTCCCACGACGACGCGCCGACGCGTCTCGTCACCACCATGGTGCCCCTCGTGCGCCCGCAGCCCATTGACAAGACAACCCGACCACACTACGCTTGACGCGGCCATCTTCGTAGCACGGCTTCTTCGACCACGGCTATCGCGCCCTCACGCCGGCTACCTCGACATCGGCACAAAGGGCTACCGCCTTGCATGAGGACTCATCGGCTTCTTCTCCCGCCACAAAGACGCGATCGACCGTAATGACCGCCGGGGATGTTAATCAACTTCTTCTCCGGTCTCACCGTGCAGCCGGCGCTCCCGCCAGGATCGTGGGGGGATGTTAGAGTAATAGGATTAGTACCATATTGTCTACCCATGTTGGGGTGTACTCCTATGTACTCTATATAATCAGCCCATGAGGCCCAATGCAATATATCCAATATTTCACCAATTATATTCTCCTTTATGAAGGTGTTTGAAAGTTGAGAAAAGGTCCTCAAGCAAGGCTTTGCTCACGTTACCATAGTAGTCTCCGATTCCAAAAACTTCTAGCCCCACATGACCTTTTTCAACTGCTTAGGAAATTTTATCTCCGGTGGCAGGTCATGTTCATCCCCACATAAGGTGCCTCACCTTGTCAGATACGTTCACTTTTTCACAACTAACAACTTCGTACTCCTTTTGGGAAACTTTAATCTCAAGATCATGCGTTTTACAAGCTAAAATAGTCCCATTAAAACTCACAATCTGGTCTTGGAGGAGAGATCTGTCTAAAAGTTCACGGACATATTTTTCTCCACTGGACATCACCATGCCCTTCATTTCGCTCCCTCTATGCAGCAACCCTGATGCCATCCACCAGAACATAGCAAGAGTCTCTCTGAAATGCAGTCTTTTGGGAAAAAAAGATAAAAGACGCAAAACATCCTCTTAGATGGGGTGGTACCGTGGTAGTGCCTCATAACTTAGTTTTAGTTCTTCCAAGATACCATCTTTGTCTTGTTTAGCATGCCACGACTTGTCTTCTTTTATACGCTGCCACTGTTCAACTTCTCGACTTCTGGACAGTAGGGAACCTAATGTCTTCACTAACAAAGGAATACCATAACATTGCTCTATACAATGGGCTGTCCAATTTCTAACAACTTGGTGTCCTTTGTTTCTTCATCTCTAAATGCATGCCGAACAAATATTTACATGCACTTATCATGCGGTAGCTTACTGTTCGCAACATCCAGCATTCATATGTAACTAGCCAGAGACCCCGCGCTTCGCGCGGGTAGATATAGTTGTTAAGGGGAACTAATAAGAGACTAGTATATTGCCCGTGCTAACGCTACGGTAGTGTTTAGAAAAAAAAAAAAAATCACAACTATAGTAAATCATAAAATAAAAAAAAATGAAGCCTGAGCTGCCCCAACAACAAAGCTATTTGTTTTCTTTGAGAAGACAAAGCCAACGACAGCTCTCAGATGACCTTGGCCAATGCCAATACAATTTCTTGTTTCGCATCCTATAACCTCATCACTGTACAAAATGTCAATCTCAAAACCAGGAAAAACAACATGAGAAAACAGTCAACAGCAATGGGCATCTAAGTTGAAACTATATATATTCAAAGCTAATAATATATACAGCTAGAAAAAAAGATAGAAACACAAAAAAAAGAGCCAAGCCTCATCCATCCAAAGCCTTTTAGACTGACTGAGTCAATCAACAGAGGCTCGAGATGCCAAGCTTGAACAAGCTCGTTTACGGGCATGATTAGCTTGTTCAAGCTTGGCATCTCGAGCCTCTGTTGATTGACTCCGAGTCTGTCTAAAGGCTTTGGATGGATGAGGCTTGGCTCGACTTTTTTTGTGTTTCTATCTTTTTTCTAGCTGTATATATATTAGCTTTGAATATGATTTAAACAGCAACATCTTTTGTTTTGCGGACTTGATCTCTGTAGCTTGGGAAAGCAAGACAATGATCCCAAATATACATGAAATGAGATCTTCCCTAACGCATCCAGCTTCCAAATTGTGAATGACCTGCAAATAATATATCTATCAATACGACAGCATCTAGATGAACTATTTTCAGGTAAAGACAAAACAGTAAATGACATCTTCAATATGTAAGGGTACTTCCTCTTTGTTTGGTTTAAATGAGACCAGAAAGGCATATGGCAGAATTGAACTGAGACTTAACGTATAACACTATATCTGTAGATGTAAAATCAGGCAAGGAGCTTCTAAACAACAATTTAGTTGTGATATGATCAAGTTATGAGTGAGAAAATAGATACACCAAACAAGCTACCCTAAATAATACGATCGATTTGGGGGGCACGATTGCAACACATAATGGCACCAACCAAAGATCAATCGCCATCAAAACATCATCAATCTAAGCTCGGAAACACTGAATTAATCAAGTGAGAGCAAGGAGAAGGTCATTACCAGAATTCTGCCGCTATGTCCAGGCAGCGTGAGCACGGAAAATGCCATCGCCGCTGGACGCCTGGACCATGAGCAGCACGACTCCCCTCACCGTTGTGGCCCGGCAGAGCGGCCTAGAACACGGTGACGCTGCTCGTCCGTGTGCTCAGCCTGACGCCCACCGTTTCCACCACTGCGGCCTTTATTTCTCCCCGCTACCTCCTCGCATGCCCTGCTCGTTGCCGCCGCCGCCACCACCTCTCGTTGTCTCCGGATTTCAACCACCGTAGCAATATGGGATCAGTATGGTTTGCCATAAGACCATGTCCAGTCCACTTGTAAGCACATGTTCCTGCAAATTCGCAAAGCTCAGCAAGCTTTTCATGCAAGTGTGTGCTTGCTCATGCATTTCATGATGCAGCTCTGATCTGGATAAATATGGTTTGGCAAATAAATTCATCCTTGAATTGATTCTGGCAAAGAATAAAGCATATCTTGTATGGACATACCTGATCCCAATTCTTCAGAGATATATTGTCCATGTCAGTAGCGAACCATGCCTCCAGTCTACAATGCAGTACTTCATATTCTAGGCCTCCAACCTGTGAATGAATGTAAGTGCATGTCATGAAAAGACCTGTCAAATTATGAGCTGGAAAAGTTTGGCTGTCTTAGCATGCAAGTGGCGTGAAGGGGATTGTCTTTTCTTCTGGGGTCAGGATATAACATCTTTCTTATCTTAGGAATATACGTCAGGGTAAGTTACCATTTCTGGTTGATTAGTAAAAAGTGTGATCGTATTCTGCAAACACGCAAATAAGAGCAAGGAATCAACTTGACGTGCACGAAGTTCATTTATTTTATTTGACAACTGACGACTTTTAATTATATCAGATCCGAATACCAACTGAAAAAGGAGACGATAAGGGGTGGGCATATACCTGTTGTGCAATTGCATGCTTGTGTCACACCTGCACCGCCAACGGCGTGACGGTGAACAGTACACAGGCGTCGGGTTTCAGAGAAGAGAAGGAAAGACGTGTCCATGTATCGTTTACGTGTTTTGCTATTTACGTTTACTTGTCTGCCATGTGGGCCATGTTGGTCAGCGTCTGTAAACCGCACCTAAGTGCTGGAGTCGAACTCTGAACTGGGGATATCGTCATTTCTGAATAGAACACTGAAGCCAAGGCCGGGGGTTTGCCCTGCCCGCTTCCTGGTAATCCGGTGTCTCCTTGCTCGTGCTCACGTCCGGCGATCGTCGGGCCAAGGGTGTGACAAGTGGTACCAGAGCCATCGTCCTTCGGCGTGTGGGTGAAGAGCAATCGAAGCTCCAGCTCGCCGCTAGTTATCCGGTTCCACGGTGCGCCGCCATCACCATACACCAGGTGAGAATTCCATCCGATCCCTACCCGTCCCACCCAATTTCTCGCCGGTATTCTACTTGTGCAGCAGGTCGATTCAGGATTCCACATCTTGGCGATTTCTGTGGTTTTGAGACACCATCGGGTGCGTCGCTCTGTAGGTGTTCGACACCGGGTTTCAGTCCTTCTCGAGTTCTTGTTGCTCCAGGCTCTCCTCCTGTGATTGAATCCAAACGGCTCCGGTAGGGTTCACTTCAACAGGAAGCGTGGTCTGAGTAATCCGCACGCATCTAGTTGAAGCTACCATAAATCCGACCACCGGATCTCACAGTTGGTACAGCTACTTCATTTGAGCACAGAACCGATCAAGCACTGAACTTTTTCAGTTGATCTGGTGGTGAGGGTTGTGAGACAAGTACTCATGTGAAATTCCGTAACCACATCGTGATCCTGAGCTAAGCAGTTCTCCAGAACGTCTCAAGAACCACGTTTTTTCCACCACGGCGCCAGTACAACCATCACCGCAGACAAGGATAATTCTTGAAGCTATGGGAAGAAGCAGTGCTTCGGACACGGCACGCTGGGACAAAGTGATGGAAAATTTTGACCTTTTGTTCACACAGATGCATGAGATGGGTGTGGTACAGCAACAGGTCAAGACTCAGATAGATTTACAGGGCTCTGCCATGGACTCGTATGCAGATGAACAGAGGCTCATTTCCAATCAGGTTCGAGCCACAGGTCAAGCAGTGGCTGATCTGACCCTCAGGCAGATGAGAACTGAGGCAAAATTTGATGATGAGGCAAGAAGCAGCCAAGCAGAATCAGAGGTATTTGAAGATGGTCAGGTGTTTGAGAATATCTTTGCTAATGAGAAAGGCAAGGAAAAGGGGGAATCATCTAAAAAGAAGCACCCCCCTGAAACACACAGGAACAGACCACCACCAGAGACTCACATGAACAGGACATCTCATGAAGACAATGAGAACAGCAGACATCATCACCTCATTCCTAAGATGCAATTTCCAATCTTTGAAGGCCAGGACCCCAAAGTATGGCAAGACAACTGTGTAGGGTATTTTGCACTGTACAATATTCCACAAGGCATGTGGGTGACTGCAGCTACAATAAATTTCAAGGATAATGCAGCAAAATGGTGGCAAGCATATAAGCAAACACACCCTACTGTCAGTTGGCCCCAATTGTGCCAGGCTGTTGAAGATGAGTTTGGGTCAGATGACCTCAGAGCTGCAATGAATGAGATGTTGGAATATAAGCAGAGTGGGACAGTAGATGAATACACAACACATTTTCATGCACTGCAGTTCAATATCATCATGCACAATGCTAGTTATGATGATTTGTTCTTCACACAGAAATATGTGCTGGGCCTCAAAGAAGAAATCAGAGCTGTGGTGGAGCCACAGATGCCCACCAATGTGACAAGAGCTTCCACAATTGCCAAAATTCAGGAAGGCATTCTGGACAGAGCAAAGAAGAAGGGGACCAAGACTTATTTGCAGCATAAGACATTTGGACCACCAAGGTGGGACACCAAACCACAACAGCAGCAAGTCACGGTGTCATGGAAAGACGTACAACTCGGAGATTACAGGAGACGGAATGGATTATGCTACTCTTGTGGAGAAAAATTTGTACCAGGTCATTTGGAGGTGTGCACCAAAAGAAACAAACCTCAAGCCCATGCTCTAGCTATTAATGATCTGGATGACCCCAACAGACCACTATCTGATGAGGTGCTCAATCACCTAGCAGTGGAAGATGCTTTACAGCAAGATTTGACTCAGCAAGAGCAATTGCACCAACAGTTTGGCTCTCTGTCAATCAATGCACTATCTAGTGCAGACACTAATGACTGCTTAAAAATCAAAGCAAGGGTGCAAGACAAGGTCATGATTATGCTCATGGACAGTGGAAGCTCACACAGTTTCATCAGCTCAGCTTTTGTGACAATTACCAATTTGCCAACAGTTGCAATACCACCAAAGAAAGTAAGGCTAGCCAATGGGGAGCATATTCTGACAACAAAGATGGTGAAACAACTGAAATGGTATTGTCAAGGACATACCTTGACATCTGATATGGTGGTGCTAGACATGCAACCTTATGATGCCATCCTTGGCATTGACTGGCTAAACATCCACAGTCCCATGAATTGTGATTGGCAAACCAAAACTATCCAATTCCTGGAAGAAGGGAAACCTGTGAAGCTCCAAGGTGTCCAAGACAATTCTAGGATAGTCACACCTATCTCAGCCCAGAAAATCCACAATTCAGCCAAAGGCAATGACCTCTGGGCATATGTCCTACTAGACCCACTAACCCAAACACCAACCCAACCAAACCAGCAAGACAGCCTTAGCCCACCTATTGCAGACATTCTGCTCACTTATGCAGATGTCTTCCAAAACCCAACATCCCTCCCACCACAGAGATTATATGACCACTCTATCCCTCTATTACCAGGGGCTATCCCACCAAATTCCAGACCCTACCACTACTCTCCCCACCACAAAACTGAAATTGAGAACCAAGTCCAGGACCTCCTCAAGTGAGGACTGATAACCCACAGCCACAGCCCCTTTGCATCCCCTGTCCTACTAGTTAAGAAAAAAGATGGTAGTTGGCGTTTCTGTGTAGACTACAGGAAGCTCAATGCCATCACTATCAAAAACAGATTCCCAATGCCAGTCATTGAAGAGATATTAGATGAACTTGCTGGAGCTAGCTACTTTACCAAACTGGACATGAAAGCTGGATACCATCAGGTCAGAATGGTGCCTGAAGATGAGATCAAAACAGCATTTAAGACTCATCAAGGACACTACCAGTTCAAGGTAATGCCTTTTGGACTCACAAATGCCCCTGCAACATTTCAGTGTTTGATGAATCATATTCTACAACCATTCTTGAGAAAATTTGTGCTAGTTTTCCTGGATGACATACTGATATACAGTCCCAGTTTGGAGGATCATGCACTTCACTTAGAACAAGTCCTAGAGCAACTCAGGAAACACAAGCTTTATCTCAAGAGAAGTAAATGCAGTTTTGCACAAGGTAGCCTAGAGTACTTGGGACATATTATATCAGCTCAGGGAGTTTCCACAGACAAATCCAAAGTCCAGGCAATGCTTACATGGCCAACTCCTACATCAGTTACTGAGCTGAGAGCATTTTTGGGGTTAACTGGTTACTATAGAAGATTCATCAAAGGTTATGGAATCCTGACAAAACCCTTGACAAGTCTGCTCAAACACAAACAATTCCAATGGGCAAATTGAAGCACAATCGCTTTTGAACAAACAAAAATGGCCATGACCAAAGCCCCAAGTGCTCACTTTACCCAATTTCTCTCAAACATTCACCATTGAAACCGATGCATGTCAGGAAGGAATTGGGGCTGTCCTGATGCAAAAAGGTCAACCAGTGGCTTACTTGAGCAAGGCCCTGGGACCCAAACACAGAGCACTGTCAATATATGAGAAGGAGTTCTTGGCTCTAATTATGGCAGTTGAAAGATGGAGACATTACATTCAGAGACAGGAGTTCATCATATTGACTGATCACAAGTCCTTGTCTTACTTGAATGAGCAAAACCTACACTCTGATATGCAGAGAAAAGCCATGACTAGACTTATGGGGTTACAATTTAAGATTGTGTATAGAAAAGGTAAAGAGAATGCAGCTGCAGATGCTTTGTCCAGGGTAGCCCATCTCATGGCTCTCCAGACTGTTTCTGCAGTCAAGCCAGTCTGGATTCAAGAGGTCCTGAATTCATATGCAACTGATCCACATGCACAACTGTTACTTCAAAGGTTGGCAGTATCCAGTCCAGATTCACAGGGATTCAGTTATGACCAAGGATTGATCGTACGAACAATAAAGTTTGGATTGGACAAAATTCAGCTCTTCAAACCAAGATAATAGCTGCTTTCCACTCTAGCCCCCTAGGTGGTCATTCAAGCTGCAATGCCACATATCAAAAACTCAAGAGGCACTTTGGATGGAAAGGCCTCAAACAAGATGTAGAATCTTACATCAAGCAATGTCTCACTTGTCAACAAGCTAAGCATTCCAATTCTTACCCACTGGGGCTACTGCAACCTCTGCCCATACCAGAGGGGATATGGCAGGAGATTACAATGGATTTTGTAGAGGGTTTGCCCAAATCCCAGGGATACTCTGTCATCATGGTAGTAGTGGACAGACTCACTAAATATGCACACTTCCTTCCTTGTTAAGCATACACCGCAAACTCGACATTGCTCAAATCTTCCTAGACAATGTAGTCAAGATTCATGGTCTGCCAAAGAAAATTGTCTCTGACAGAGATTCAGTCTTCCTGAGTAAGGTATGGAAACAACTGTTCAAACTTCATGATGTCCAGCTCAATTTCTCTACTTCATACCATCTAGAGACAGATGGACAAACCGAAAAGGGTTAACCAAAGTGCATGGAGATGTATTTGAGATGTTCAAGTGCAGAATCACCATCAACATGGAAAAAATGGCTTCCCCTAGCTCACCAGGGTACAATTCAGCACATCATTCCTCCTTGGGGTGCTCTCCCTTCAAGGCTCTATTTGGCTATGAGCCAAACATTGGATCAGTCCCAACTATTCCATCGACACTCGACAAAGAAGGATCGATATCATTGAGCACGTGGAACTCGCATTTGCAAGCGCTTGAAACAACAACAGCAGAGAGCTCGTAATGTAATGAAGCTTATTGCCGATCGTAAGAGGAAACATTATGACTTTGCAAAGGGTGATCAGGTGTTGTTGAAGCTCCAGCCATACACACAATCGGCGATACGCCACGACCTTACCCGAAGCTTGCGGCAAAAGTACTATGGCCCTTACAAAGTGTTTGAGAAAGTGGGTGATGTTGCATATCGTCTTGAACTTCCGATTCAAAGACTCATTCATCCAGGTCTTCCACATCTCACAATTGAAACCATTCACCCGAATTATGCTCCCGTCTATGATACTCTACCTATGATCACCGACTTGGAGGCTTACGATTCATCCCTCAATCGATTATTGAACGCAGGTTGGTGAAGCGTGGTAACACCGCTATACCACAAGTGAAGGTGAGCCGGTCTCTACTACATCCGCACGCCACAACGTGGAAGACTACAATGTGCTGAAGTCTCGGTTTCGACGCACCGGCTTGGGACAAGCCTCAACTCAACAGGGGAGCTGTCACACCGCACCGCCAACGGGCGCGACGGTGAACAAAGACACACAAAGGCCGGGTTTCGGAGAAGAGAAGGAAAGACGTGTCCATGTATCGCTTACGTGTTTTGCTATTTACGCTTACTTTGTCCGCCATGTGGGCCATGTTGGTTAGCGCTCAAACCGCACCTGGCCGAGTCGAACTCCCCGAACCGGGATATCGCCATTTCTGAATAGAACACCGGCCAAGGCCGGGGTTTGCCCCCGCCCGCTTCGGTAATCCGTGTCTCCTTGCTCGTGCTCACGTCCGGCGATCGCCGGGCCAAAGGGTGTGACAGCCTGTCGCGGAGAGCAATCTTGAGCGCCGGACAACAGGTGCGGGTAGGATCCCTGGCGATCTTGTAGAGGCCGGCTGAGGCGCAGCCGCGATTCCTCGGGGACCCCGGGTGCCGAGGGTCGCAGAGATCATCCGACTCCTCATCGAGCTCGGTGCTCTCCATGCCCTCCCGCCGGGGCGCGCGCAGCCGAACGGCTGCTGGGGCCGGCGAGCGGTAGGCCGCCATCGACCGCACCGGGTTAGGAGAAGACCACGGCGGCGCATCACCACGGTCTCCATCCGCCTCCTCGCCGCCGCCGTGGCGCCCGTGACAGGGATGCTCGTCCGCCGCCGTGGGGCCTTGGGACGCGCCTCGGCCACCGCGGTTGCCATCCGCAGCAGCGCCGACGCCGCGGGGAGCGCCGACCACGGCGGGGTTCGCGCCGGGCAGCTTCGGAGGTTGAAGGCGGCGCTCAGTGCCTCCCGCTTTAGCGCTCCTTCACTACCTCCCGATCCGGATCTTGGAAGGCGGCGGCTAGGGTTTCGTAAATGATGTGGAGTCGGTCGGGGGCATGGACACGAGAGGCGTCGGGCGAGCCCGGGAGGCGAAGCGTCGAATGAGCTTTTTTAAAAAAAAATTGAAAACAAACAAATGATAGGAGGAATCGAACCCCGCTTGTTGCTTGTTGACGGGCGCCGCGCCGAGCGGGTGCGGTGCTCGACTGCTGTGGATTTGACACAATCAATACTAACCATCGGATTATGAGTGAATAAAGAGAGAGAAAGGTGAGCTTAGATCCGAAGCGTCCGTTTTGAAAAGATTTTGAATTTTTGATTCCATTTGTTTCCATTTGTAGCGTGGACTAAGTTGGTGCATTAGTAGGGTAGAAAAAATTGAAAACAAACAAATGATAGGAGGAATCGAACCCTGCTTTTGCTTGTTGACGTGGTGCGCCTCGCGCCTGAGCGGGTGCGGTGTGCTCGACTGCTGTAGATTTGACACAATCAATACTAACCATCGGATTATGAGTGAATAAAGAGAGAGAAAGGTGAGCTTAGATCTGAAGCGTCCGTTTTGAAAGATTTTGAATTTTTTGATTCCATTTGTTTCCATTTGTAGCGTGACTAAGTTGGTGCATTAGTAGGGTAGAAAAAAAATTGAAAACAAACAAATGATAGGAGGAATCGAACCCTGCTTTTTGCTTGTTGACGTGGGGCGCCTCGCGCCTGAGCGGGTGCGGTGCTCGACTGCTGTGGATTTGACACAATCAATACTAACCATCGGATTATGAGTGAATAAAGAGAGAGAAAGGTGAGCTTAGATCTGAAGCGTCCGTTTTTTGAAAGATTTTGAATTTTTTGATTCCATTTGTTTCCATTTGTAGCGTGACTAAGTTGGTGCATTAGTAGGGTGAATTACATACGTGGTTTGTACACGTACTACACTAATATTAAGCACTCTACTAATCTTTCTATGATAGACCTTATAACAACAATGGCTTCAAAAAGGAAACTATAAATATGGTACATATTGAACATAATTTAGGAATACAGAGACAATTGGAGGTTGCACGTCCTTTTTGCTTTGTTTGTGTTCCACGTTTGGTAACAGGCACACTCCTATTGAGGTTTAACTTGAAAAATATGCACACTCCTATTGAGGTTTAACTTGAACTCTGAAAGCAGGATGTAATTTGATATTACTAAACCTCATCTAAATTGAGTCAAATTAAAATGTACCATCTATGCTCCAATCAACAGGGGGGAATCAATAGGTACGAATGAGAGGTACTTTGGTGATTTCCAAGCAACACAGCTAAACATTCATGTATGTACAATAGAAAATTATGAATATTCGAAGATGTTGACAAACGGGTGCTTGGTGGCAGAGGGCTTCGATAACTGGTCCATAATTGCTATCAGTTGCACTTACTTTTTTTATCACGATCTGTTCATGCAGCTAGCAAACAACAGTTTTATTAAGCTATGAGCATGAAATTAATTATCAATGAGATGGAAAATTTATATAACTTGTTTTGAGTTTCTACACGAAATTGGTATTTTGTTTATGTTTGCACTGGGAGAATAATCATTTTTTCAGTTATTTTAAGCAGTTAAAAGCTTAGGAAATAGACATAGAAAACATGCAAAGACATATAATTAAGGGACCTTATATTTTGTGAACTGATACTGTGACAGTGCAGGTTGTAGCAAAACAAAATAGTATATGTGGTGGATCCTTCAAACTTTCGCATAACCTCTTTTTCTTAAAAAAACGGTTTTTTTTTGTTTAGCATTGAGATAATAATGATACCAATATCAACATTTAGTAGTTTGAACAATTCAGCAATCAATATAGGAAAACGAAACTGGTGGAAGCCTATGTATATTGGCTACTCCATATTTTGCACGAAACACAACAACAGTAGTTCTATTATAAATGAATAGATACAGATGTATTTAGGATTCAATTACATTGTGCAATAAAACTAAAAAAAAACAAATTTACAATAGGGAATGTTAGCATACTCAAAGCCTAGATCGAATGAGTAGAGTAGCAGTCCAAGAGGCAACTTAAAAATTACTGCAACCGCCTCACCTTTATTTTTTACTGCTATACGGCAATAGAGGTTGCTCGTCGTCCTTGGCAGGGCGTAACCCAATTTCCGAACTTCAAAAAGTACAACAGGCAGCTTGCCTGCACCAACAAAAGTGCAAGAGAGATCCAATTTCTGAATTTCAAAAAATACAATAGGCAGCTTGCCTGCACCAACAAAAGTGCAAGAGAGATCCAATTTCCGAATTTCAAAAAATACAATAGGCAGCTTGCCTGCACCAACAAAAGTGCAAGAGAGTGTCATGAGATGGTCATAAATATTTAATTTTGTTTCAGAAAAAAATATAACTACAGATATTTGGGAACAAAGGTAGCTTATTGTGTAACAAATAGTTGGTAGATTGTTCAACAAATGAGAATAAATGTAGCTTCTTCCATGGATTGGCATTTTTACCAAACACCTAAAAGGCGTAGTTTTCTTTAACAGGGAAATTGCAACTTGAAGTTCCTGGTGCGTCCATACGTGACTGGAAGATGGAATCGGGTTACCCTGTGTCAATAGAAGATGCAGTGGGGCATTGGTTTGTTGGTCCATTGGTGTGGCGTCGTTGAAGCTGCTGTGGTGCCGGCGCAGAGGAAATCCCTGACCGAAAGTTTGGTCCAATCACCAATCAGGCATCACCCATCAGAGATCCATGGAGTCAGAAACGCAGGCAAAGACCGTTGAGAATCGAACGGGCTTACGGAGGGAAAGCGGAGCCAAGCGGAGCCCCGATGACGGCCGGATAGCGGGAGACTACCGCCGAGTATGATCTGTTGTCCCGTCGCTGCGGGGCAGCACGGTAGGGGCATCCATGGCGGAGGATGCTGGGATGACGACGCGGGAGGCTGCGACCGGCGGGCGAGGTGGCTGGTGGCGGCTGGCGCTGCTGCGGGCGGCGTCATGGCAGCCGGAAGGTACAGGCGGGGAGAGGAGGTATTTCGCGAGCGGTGACGCTGGAAGAGAGTCGAGAGGAACCGAGAAGGATCTCGAGCGGGATAAGGACGGCGGGTGGACGTGTGGCAGGCATCGGGGAGTTGCAACGATATCGGACGGTACAAAAGGAAGAACTGTTAATGTACAGGAACATGTGGGGAGGAATACTGTTAATGTACAGTATATCTTTCACCAGGATTGAAGGTTTCTACAGATACTATGTTGTGTATCCAGTAGCTAGGGTGTTTTTTTTTTTTTAAGAT
Organism: Hyparrhenia diplandra; assembly: GCA_015847255.1. Classification (NCBI taxonomy): domain Eukaryota; kingdom Viridiplantae; phylum Streptophyta; class Magnoliopsida; order Poales; family Poaceae; genus Hyparrhenia; species Hyparrhenia diplandra. Next base: position 636,044 of record JADLZK010008766.1, on the reverse strand, counting down.
CCGACATATTGCCGCATATATTAATAAGGTAGGGAGAAATTAACAACAGTTTTGGCGCAAGCCGCGCCATTCCGGCAGACCAGCGTAGGCTGCTGTCGGCTTGTTTACATAATTTGATTACTCACTAATAAAATAATCAACAAACAAAGGCCTGAGGGCCTGACATCCCGCCATGGACCAAAGTTGCGCCTCGTCTTTTATTTCTCTGATTACGTCCTGCTGTGTGCGTCGTTGTTGTCTGAAGATTGTCGCATTCCTCGCGTTCCATATAGTCCACAGCCCAAGAATCAATAGAGTGTGCTCCTTCTTGCTTGCTCCTAAAGCCTGACAGAACCATTCCTCCATACCCGGCTGTTGATGCCAGGTAGTTGGCTCTAAGCGGCCACAAGTTCCCCAGATTGCTAGCAGGTGCCAGACTGATCGTGAGAAAGGACAGTCAAAGAACAAATGAACCGTTGTCTCTAGGTTTCTTTCACATAGCCCACAAAAATAGTTATTCTCCCATCCTCTTATCTGTAATCTTGCCGCTGTCCATAGTCAATCCTGAAGTAGTAGCCATACAAAAAAACTTGCATTTCGGCGGCGCCCAAGCACTCCAAATCAGTTTCTTGAAATTTGACTGAATTTGCCCCGCGAACTGAATGGTGTACGCCGATCCGGCCGAGTAAACACCGAGCTTTCTAAGGTCCGTAGAATTGAGTCTTTTCATCATCATCCATGTTAATACCAAAGCCTCGATGTCCTTCCACATGCTGAAGAAATCGCGATAAGGTCGCCGTCCAAATCGTTGGAGATGTCACTTATCCACTTGTTGTCCTGTCAAAGCTTGCCGCCTTGTTCTATTTTTTCTCTTACTGTGTTCATACAGCCTTGGGTACAGTCGAGGCGGTCGCCCATGCATCCAGCTAGAGTTCCGTATGATGCTTTGTTGTCGCTTCCGACGGTGACTACAAGCTGTCGCATTGAAAAGAGCCGATCATCTTGGTCGGTAGGCAGCTCGATCCTCCCCGGCGCACCTAATGAAACCAAAGCCATCTCACCCCTCGCCCTCGCTGAATCGGGTGAGGTCTATGATTCCCAAGCCTCCAAATTCAATCGGTTTCGCCACCGCCGTCCCGTGCCACTTTACATTTACCACCGGTTAGTTCTTGATTTCCAGCCCACAAAAATCTCCTACTAATTTTGTCAACCTTGTCAGTGAATTGTTTTGGCGCCTTTGATAGAAGTGAGCAAATATACTGGCATCGAACTCAGGACCGAACGGACAAGTTCTCTTCTCGCAGCTTGGTTCAGCAGACGCCCTTCCCACGACATTAGCTTGCTATGCGATTTGTCAACAAAGCACTGGACGTGTGCCATCTTGAGCCTTCCTGTGTTTAGAGGCATGCCGAGGTAAGAGATGGGGTAGCTGACCTTCCTTCCTCCAAAGTGTTCTAGGATGTCATCCAAATCCAGCTCCCCATCTTATAGGTGCCACCGTGCATTTGCTCAGGTTTAGTTTTAGTCCAGTGGCCTCTCCAAAGCGCTGTAGGATTGTGAATAGCGTCCGGACTTCCTCCTTGTCTGGATTCATGAAGATGACCACGTCGTCCGCATACATAGTGTCGGGGACCAAAATATTGGGCCCCGAGACATTCTCATTATAACGAGAAATCGCCGGCCCATCTAGGCCCGGTGAAACTCACCGCCGCATCCCACATACGGGGACGGCCCGCATCGACTAAGGGCCAAAACTAGGAGCCACGGTGATTAATGAAGACGACGAAGGCGCCGAACGGCCCACGGAGATCACCGCCATGATGAATGCCGGGCACAAACTACTGCCCAAAGGGCAAGCCGTCGTCTACGACCAGCTTTGTCGACCTCCATAAGCCCGCATTGTCCCCTAGAAGCGACCACGCCGGAAGGACAAGAGGTCGAGGGACTCTACTATCAACGAAGAACCTCGACCATGCTCCGATCTCCGTCCCGCCCGAGGACCACCCTCCCGCGCTTGACGCCACCTCGACCGAGGGTGGCCTAGCTAGCCACCCTCGGGCGCAAACCCGTCTCGCCCGAGGACCACCCCTGGCGCTTGACCCGCACGACCGAGGGCGGCCCGCTAGCCGTCCCGGGCATGCAATCTCCACCCGCCCGAGAGACCGGGCGCTCCATACCCGCGGCCGCCGCCTCCGCAAACCCACCAAGGGCCACTCACCCTCGGGCATGGGAGGTTCCGTCTGCAGGAAGGGAAACAACCGCATTTAATGCGGCCGCACAACAGCGCGATGCGTCAGCCATCGACACGCCTCACAATCAACCCGACGAATCCTCCCCAATCCGACCGACGGACACAAAGCCGAGCCAGCGGTGCATTACACCACACGCACGGAAATCGGGGACACTTGTTCATTCCCAAGACAACCGTCGCGACGCCACGACGGGCCGGACACCCGCACGCTCCACGTCGCCCGAGTGCCCCGCCGCCCTCGCCATGCGGATCGGTGAGACCACCTCACGGGCTCCCGGATTTCATCCGGAGGCGCCACGATCGCCGTCGGATCGTGACGCGTGCCACCATCCGGGCTCACGATGGACGCCGGCCCCCCGCCGTGCACATGCAACCGGTGCAGAATTAGGAATTAGCCACCTAAGCACCCACCAAAGTGTACACACTACGCCTTCTCCCCACTATAAAAGAGGGAGTAATGCCCCATTAGCTGGAGATGGATCGACCGATTGCTCAATCAAGTAGAAGGCAATCGATCGACACCCCACCATCACCACCACCACACTCACGATCGCAGGCTTGAGACCGCTGTCTCTCCCTCGCAACCGCCCTCAAATCCCCCCTACACGGGGCATTCATCCCTCGTGAGCGCGAGATAACACGTAGGACACACACCCCCGGGGGGCGTAGGGCCCCGTTGGCCCGAACCAGGATAAATCCGCAAAGTGTCATCTTGTGCCCCGAACGCCATCAAGCGTGGGAGGGGAACGCACGCCTTTTTCACTCGCCGGCTCCCGAGGCACCCGCGCCGGGAAACGCCGGCGTTGGCGCGCCGGTAGGGGCTCGCCGTGCAAAATCAACCTCTTCATCGACTTCATGGCGTTCTTCGCACCCATCTTTCCCCACCGCCGGAGCACGAGCTCCCGCGCGGAACTCCTTTGTTCTTCGGAACGTTGGAGCTCGTCACCCTGGGACGCGACTATGAGGCGATCTCCGCCCGCTGGGCGTAGAGAGGATGGCGGAGTACCCGCCACGACGCGGTCATCATCACGGCCGCCGCTTAGACAGCAAGGCGAACTCGACGCCGCAGCCGGTAGCGCGCGATCGCCGCGCGCACTCGCTACGGAATCGGCAAGGCGGAATCAACGCCGCTACGACACGAGCCCGCACGACCGCACTCGCAAACCCGCTTCCGGCAAGCCACCCGTGGTCGCCCGTAGGGGCCCACGGCGCCGCGGGATCTTCTCCCCGAGGCCGAGCGGGCCGGAGGCCACGGAACCCAACCGGCGGGAAGGCGGACCGGCCATCCCGAGGGAGTCCCCGTGAACTCCACGCACACGGAGACCCTGAGGAGGCCTTGCGAGAAGGGCGCGAGAAAGGCCACCAAATAGTCCCCCTGAATATCCTTCCGAGGATGAGTACCGACGAGTACGTGCCCCTCGAGGAGGTTACCACCGCCCCACCCCCGACATTCGCGAATGGCGTTGGGAACGGAACAATCCCTCTATCGTCCAAAACCGCACTTTCCTCCTCGCATTCGGCGCCCCCCAGAGAATGACGACGACGACTACTATGACCCCACATGGTGTTGGTAGGACCGGGAGTGAAGCAATAAACTAGAAGTATCCCACCCGCAGTGGCTAGCTAATCCTGTATTAGTAGAGAAAAAGAACGGAAATGGCGGATGTGTGTAGACTACACTAGTCTCAACAAAGCATGTCCGAAAGTTCCTTTTCCTTTACCTCGAATCGACCAGATTGTCGATTCCACTGCTGGGTGCGAGACCCTATCTTTCCTTGATGCGTATTCAGGATACCATCAGATCAAAATGAAAGAGTCCGACCAGCTCGCGACTTCGTTCATTACTCCCTTCGGGATGTATTGCTGCCTCACGATGCCCTTCGGGCTGAGGAACGCTGGCGCAACTTACCAGCGGTGCATGCAAATCATCTTCGGGGATCTCATCGGGAGGGTCGTGGAGGCCTACGTCGACGATATCGTGGTCAAATCCAAGAGAACTACCAACCTCGTGGGAGACCTCGGAGAAACTTTCGAGTGCCTAAACAAGAAGGGAGTCAAACTCAACCCCGAGAAATGCGTGTTCGGCATTCCCCGAGGTATGCTGTTGGGTTTCATTGTCTCTCAACGAGGAATAGAGGCCAACCCGACCAAGGTGGACGCGATCACCAAGATGGGTCCAATCCGGGACCTCAAAGGTGTCCGTAAGGGTCATGGGCTGCCTGGCTTCACTAAGCAGGTTCATCTCCCGTCTCGGGGAGAGGGGGCTTCCCCTCTATCGACTCCTTCGCAAGTCCGAGCACTTCGCATGGACCCCCGAGGCTGAAGAAGCCCTCGGCAACCTCAAGACGCTCCTAACCAGTCCTCCGATCCTGGTGCCGCCCAACCCAGGAGAGACCCTACTCTTATACATCACTGCCACTACCCGTGAGTCGGCAGCTTGTTGTAGTAGAACGTCGGGAGGAGGGGCATGCACTCCCTGTGCAGCGTCCCGTCTACTTCATCAGCGAAGTACTCTCCGACACCAAGACGAGGTATCCATAGATGCGGCCGCTATACGCCATCGTATTAGCACGACGAAAGCTTCGCCATTACTTCCTCGTGCATCCGGTTGCCGTGGTGTCCACCTTCCCCTGGGGAGATTCTCCAAAACAAAGAGGCCACAGGAAGAGTGGCGAAGTGGGCCGTGGAGCTTATGGGCGAGGCTATCTCGTTCCTACCTCTAAGGCCATCAAGTCCCAAGTCCTTGCCGACTTTGTAGCCGAGTGGACCGATACTCGGCTACCCTCGGCCCCGATCCAAGCAGAGTGCTGGACCATGTACTTCGACGGGTCCATGATGAAGACGGGCTCGGGGGCTGGACCACTCTTCATTTCGCCCCTCGGGGTTCACACGAGGTATGTCATCCGACTGCATTTCCCCGCCTCTAACAACGCCGCGTATCACGAGGCACCGGGTCAATGGTCTCCGGATCGCGGCCCACCTCGGTATCCGACGGTTGGAAACCGGGGAGATTCGCACCGGTCATCGACCAAGCGATGAAAGCCTCGGTGTGCCATGATCCGAAGATGGAAGCCTATCGCCGAGAGGTACGCAAGCTAGAGGAGAAGTTCCACGGGCTCGAGCACGGTGCACACGCCCAGCGCTACAACGGCCGCCGATGAACTCGCCAAGGTGGCGGTAACCCGAGGTACCGTTCCCCGAATGTCCTTACCCGAGACCTCGACGGACCCTCGGTCAAGTACTCGCCCTTGGGGGTGGCCTCGCCTCCAAGACGCCGGCCAAGCCGCACCCGAGGCAATGGAGGTGGAGCAGTCCTCCCCGGGGCGAAAAGTCACCGGTGGAGTACCTCACCCGAGGAGAATCGCCCGAGGATAAGACCGGCACGCCGTTGGCCTGAAGAGCCAAAACCTTCGCACGATCGGCGAGGAAAAAGAGCTCTATAGAAGAGGGGGCCTCGAGGTGTACATGCGGTGCATACCATCGGCGAGGAAGGAAGGGAACCGCCGAGGACACCCACCGGGAGAATGCGGGCACCATGCTGCCCCAAGGACCCCTCGTGGGCAAAGTCTTCGACAGGGCTTCTATCGGCCCTCGGCGGTCCGAGACGCCAACCAGATCGTGCGCACCGCAAAGGGTGCCGCCATGCCAAGAAGACACACCTCCCGGCGCAAGCCCTCCAAACTATACCATTGACGTGGCCATTCGCGGTATGGGGGGCTGGACATGATCGGACCCCTCGCAAAGGGCGGCGGGAGGACACACCCACGTCCGGGTCGCCATCGACAAGTTCTCCAAATGGATCGAGGCCCGAGCCGTGGTCAACCCTCGGGCGGAAGAAACAAAGTGAAGCTCTTCACGAATATCATTTCACGGTTCGGGGTTCCAAACTCCATCATCACGGACAACAGGACCAACTTCGTGGGGAGAAAATTCCTAGATTTTTGCGATGACTACGGCATCCGGGTTGACACCTCGGCTATAGCACATCCAAAGACCAATGGCCGGTGGAACGTGCCAACGGCATGATCCTACAAGGACTCAAGCCGAGGATCTTCGGCCACCAACCCAGCTTAGGAAGAAGGTGGTACCAAGAGCTACCATCCGTCTTATGGAGCCTTCTGGACAACGAAGAGCCGAGCCACGAGCTTCACTCCCTTCTTCCTAGTCTACGGGGCCGAGGCTATCCCGCCCTCTGACATTGAGTACGGATCCCCGAGGCTCCGAGCCTACACCGAGCAAGGCAACCTGCAAGCGAGACAAGACTCCATCGACCAAGCCGACGAGGCCCGAGACATCGCACTGATACACTCAGCAAGATATCAGCAGGCCCTTCGGAGATATCATGCTCGGCGCATCAAGCCTCGGGAGTTCCAAGTTAACGACCCCGTGCTCAAGCTAAGGCAAGACAACCGAGGGCGCCGCAGCCGACGCCACCATGGGAAGGGCCTTATTTCATCGCCGAAATACTTAGGCCCTAACATACAAGCTCAAGAACGAGGAGGGCGAAGTCTACTCCAACGCATGGAACATAGAACAGCTATATGTCGTTTCTACCCTTAAAACTTGCACGGAAACTAAACTCTTATGTTTCTATCAGTTCTTTTAAACTTAATAAAAGATCCACTTCTTTTATGAAAAGGCTTTTGTGCAAATTCTAAGGGAGTATTAGCCTTGACCAGCGCAAGGCTAAAACTCCCTCTGGGGCCCGGGACCCCCCGGGGGACCCCATCCCTCCTCAAACTTTTTTTTTTCAAGATCTTTTTCAACAAAAGTTTCTTTACGTGCTTTCGGATCAAATGCTTAAGCTGCGAAGGTCGCGCACGCCCAAAAATTTCCTAAGAAAGATGATCCAAGCGGGGCATCCCCGAGGCATCCGTGCCTGTTATCTAACTAAGGAAAGAATTCCCGAAGCAAAGTAGCCGAGTCCAATGGAACGCCGAGGCACCCATGCTCGCTACGCCGCCGGGCGGAAATGTGCACGCGACCGGGCCACACAATAGACATAAGATCCGAGGGACACGACACCCGGCACATTTGCTGTCCCCGCCTTATGCCACGAACACTTACTCATGTTCATTAAGTATACCTTCTTACAAATACTTTACATGACAAAAATGCAAGGAACCTAGGGGGTGGCCCGGGCCTTGCCCATGTCGACGTCGGCGGTGGCGACATCCCGGCATCACCACCACCGCCTTGGGGAGGCGTCGGACCGACCGGGCGCATCCTCGGAGGTGGCGTCCCGCATCTCTCCGTATCCGCCTCATAGGTGGACTCTATGGGGAGTATGGGGGCACACTTAGCCCCTCGAGCGAGGCCGCCTTCACCGCGGCTTCCTCCACGGAGTCGTACCACCCCCTTAGTCATGGCCGCCGCCCGGCGGCCTCCTTCGCGACGGGATCCATGTCTTCGTCCGGCCCAAGAAGAAGCCACAGTAACGCCGCCCCCCGACTCCTCGGGCGCAGCGACCTCCCGGGAAGGCGATGCGAACACCGCCATGCAAGTTCGCACCCCGGCCCGTAAAGCGCCCGAGCTCGGATCGAAGGAAGCCGCCGACGGCGCCTCCGCGCGCGAGGCGTGGCCCAACCTCCGCACCATCGCCCGAAGGCTGGACGGTCCGACAAGGCCTCCTCCAGCCCGCATGGGACTTTTGCTCCCGGGTCCAAATTTCCATGGCGAGCACGGTCGCGTTGTCCACGGCCTCGACCGAGCCTTCTCCGCCCGACGACAAGAACCAACGCCGCTCAACAACCGAATCAAGAGAAAGGAAGGTGGACATACCGAAAGGAAAACTCACCTTCGCACTTCCGCGCCAACGCAACGCCCTCATTGTGTTCGGTGACGAGCGAGGCTTGAGCTGGCTTTTCTCCGTCCGAGGCCTCCGCTGCAGGTCACCAGCCCCGATACGGAATTCAGGCCGTCACATATCCCCGCGCCGCTTCGACGCTTCCGCCGAGCCTCGTCCCGCTCCTTGGTGGCCTCGTCAACGACTGGAGCGACCGCCGCCGCCGCGCCCGAAGCAGGTCCCGGCTCATCCGAGCCATCTCGGCGGTTGCCTTCGCAGCCCCCGGCCTTGGCCGTGGCAAGCTCGGACGCCCGTGGTCCCTCCATTGGGACTCCCTCTCCTCCCTGGCCGTGAGCCGGATACTTGGCCCGGATCGATCACCAGACGCTGGTCCGGCCGGGGCGCCCCGCTCAAGACGCCCGGCGAGGAGTTCGACCTCTCTCGCAACCGGCCGCTTGAGGCTCAAGAGAAGGCGGTCAAGGACGCAACACCGACGCCGTAAAGAGACTCTCCGGCAAGGAGACAACAACGGTTGGCCGCCGCACGCCTCGCCGATTTCCGGAGTGCCTCGCCGATCCTCGACAGCCGCCGCGCCCATCTGGCAGATTCGCCGTGGGACCTCCACGCCAAGACCTCGAGGGCGGTCATCAATCACCACGGGCGGGGGTCCCCCTGCACATCACCCAACGTCATGGGAGGGCCACCCCAACGAGTCGGCTCGTTGGTGAAGATGGCCTCGATGGAATCTCCCGCAGCTCGGGGGAACCCATGCCGCAAAAACTCCGGGGCCCCTCGCTGCTCACCACGGGCACCATCTTCTCCACCATCAAGGACGAAGACGCGACAAGGCCCGCCTCCGACCCAGGCGCATGAAGCGGCGGGGAAGTCGTGGGTCATACCCCTCATGGACCTCCCCCTCGGGCGGACCAGGCACGACGACGAGGCCCAAGTGTCTCGGCGGCCTCGAACAAGTCTTCTTGGGAAAATTCCCGAGGGGCGGGGACTTGCCGAGGACCTCCCCTCAAGCGAGCTCAGACTCGGGCACCCGTGGCTTTTCCAGCCCTCCAAGTCGATCACCATCGGCTAGGGGGCACGCCTCACCCTCCGGGAGACGCGGCTCACGCGGGGCTCGGGGGGTTGCCGACGAGGCGGAACCACCCCGGGCCCTGACGACTCTCGCCTTGGGACCCGGCCCGACCCGAGGCACCCGCCTTCAAGGCCTTCTTGGGGTGCGGGGATAAGCCGAGGGCCCCGCGCTTCTTGAGGACAAACCAACATCGAGGAGAAGTCCAAGAACGAGACAAGACAAGTCAACATACTTGCAAGAGATAAAGACTTACAAGGCCCGAGGGATCGCCCTGGGCGGGACCGAGGCACGGGGGCGGCTCCGACCTTGGGGTCGCCCTCGGCGAACGGACCGCCTCCTCCACGCCACGGCCACGTGTGTGGGAGCCGGCTTCGGGGCGTGGGGTCACCGCCGACCCTCTCAGGCCCATACCCTGACGGCGAGGGTTCGCAACGGGGGGTCGTCACCTCCCTTCGCGCCTCGCCCTGCGGCGCCGAGGTCCCACATGACCAATACCGATCGTCCGGAGGACTCGGCGAAGAACCCTCGGGCGCACGCGAGTCTCCTCGGGGACCGGTGTCTCGAGCTCATCCCGGGGCGAAACGAATCCCCCCGACGGGTGGAGATCCCCATCGCCCGGGTCTATCCGAGCCGCCATGTCATCATCCGACGAGTTCACATAGAACTCGTCCACCGGATTCTCTTCCTCGTCGGTGGTCTCGGCCTCGGGCGACAGGCCGCGTCTCTGTCGCTCGGCCCGACGTGTTTCACGAGGCCACGTTCGCCTCTTCTTCTCTTCCTTCTTACGTGCCGAGCCCTGCGCACGCCGTCCCGAGCACGATTCTCGGCTCGGCGGGCGGCGTCGGAGCCGGCACGGGGAAAAGGGAGTCATGGTAGTTGATACGACCACGCAAAGAAGGAGCGAACCGTCATGACAAATCGCACAACAAGGCAATCCTGTTCCCCGAAGCCTAAAAGCAACTTACCAGGGGAGATATACCCTGGTCGGGGCGCATTGGGATATCGGGGAATACGCCGCGGGGTGTTAGATCCCAACGCTTCCCTCACCCGTTTGGCCACGCTCGTCGGGCGGAAAGCAGGAAGTTTGACATCCGGCATGCAACAAGCTCGGGGGCCCCGGGAGTCATCTTACACATCAGCAGGGGGCGCTCCATCAAGGGCAGCAACCGACGCCGATGGAAGGCAGCGACCACGGCGGCGGCGGTCACCCCCCCTTCTCCCGAAGGCGCAAAACCGCCGCTTCAGCCCTTCCGGCCGTGGTTGGAGTTCGGCGGCGGGACCCCAATGCCAATTCCCCGGGCGAACCTTCAAAACTCGCCTGTGTACACCCGGGAGGCGCGTCGGCCGTCGTTACGGAGGTAGAACCACCGATCCCGCCACCCCCTTGTTAGAAGTGGTGAGCTTGGAAGGATGTACCCATCAGCTCGGTTCGGCCGTCGGGGATCCACGGACCCCCGGGAGGGCGCACCCACCAACGCCAAGCAATGCCCTCCGCGGCCGGCCTTGCGCCACAAAGGCGATGGTAAGATCCGCCTTGAGGAACCACAACCAAAGGTCCCAATGCGGCTCGATCCCCGGAATCCCTCGCGGAGGGTGACGAAGATGGCGGCACGGGAGACCGAGTTCGGGGCGGGTGGTGCGGTTCGATCTCATAGTAATGGAGGATCGCCTGATAAACCGACCGGCCGGCATACCAAAGCCGCGCCGGTGCAGTCGACGAGGCTCACCACGTAGCCGTCGGGGGAGGATTAGGCTCCTCCTCGGCCCAATTCGAGCCATCCACTGCGGATTCGCCTCACTCGTCCGCGGACGGAGAAGCCCCTCTTCGACGAGGCGCTGAAGTTTCTCGTCGTCGGCGGGCGACCGCGACCACGGCCGGCATCGAGCACCTCCGCGCCTGGTCATCACCGCCCGCTGCGCCATGGGAGGATCGGAGGAGCGGCGGCCGCGACTCTTAGCAATGCCGATCACACGAGCCCAAGGCAAGTGAATCTCACTCAAAATCTCCCTTTGTTCGAACTTTCTATCTCTAATTGCTTTGCAGCAAGAAGGCGAAAGGACGACGGCAAGGAAGCAAGGGAACAATCGCGCACCACGCGCGCGGCGGCCCCAGATTTATAGGGAAGGGAAGGCAAACCGCCGGCCCGGGCAACAACCAACTCCCCGGAACGGACGGCCCACGATGGAGCGGCAACCGCCTATCCCACGGCCAGTAGCGGTGGGGCCGCCAGGAGCAAGCACGCAATACGGCGGGCCCCTCGACACGCCCCCGACGGAGGCCACGGGGGCCACGTCCCATCGAACGCAACCGTCACGCCGACTTCCGGGCGTGACGGGAGACGCCGTCTTCCGCCGGGAGGCGCAACCATCCAGCCGTCCGTATCCAAAGAAAGCGCCCGACCCTAAGGGGCAAAAAGTCGATCCGACGATGGTTCCCACCAACCCTCGGGCTGCACACGTCCGCGTGTATCTTACGATCCGGAAGGTTACGAGGCTGGACCCACATGGGTTTCGCGCCGCCTCGGGATGACCCAAACCGTGGGACGGGATGGAAATGCACAACCAGCCTATACGGGGCCCTCCGGGGCTTTGGATTTCTGAACGTGTTTAAGATCCTCGGGTGTTGTTTACGAGATGTCCCATCCGTGGGAGGCCTCCCGGGCCCTCGGGGTTGATCCGCTCAAACCCCGGGATGCGCTAAACGGACCGAGGGTTCTCATGGGGTGAATCCTAGATCACATAGCCGACCCTCGCTCCGGCGAAGGCACGGGCACCCCGCTTAAACCGACCCGCTACAACGTTCAAAACGGAGCTCACCACGGTCAGGCTTACAGGGCACCGAGGCGAGTCTCCCCTCCTCCTCCCCTCGGGGAGGGAGCCGAGGAGCGTAACCAAAAAGTCGAGGAGGCCCGAGACCAGCCTCGCGCACATAAGCGCAGCCTTGGACCGCCCGCAAAAATGAACAAGCTTCGCACAATCAAGCGCATATAGAGCTGTTCCGATCTTGCCATCGTGGCGAGATAAAGTCCTCGAAGGAACACCTCATTCCATTCGAGGCCTCGGGGGCTACACCCAACGGGATGCCGCGCATCCTATGTAGACAAACCACCCTGAGAGCATAAAGAGGCAACGGGAGCGGCAAAACCCCCGAGCGAGTCCTTACTCGCCCGGGGGCTCGGGGGCTACTGTCGGGGACCAAAATATTGGGCCCCGAGACATTCTCATTATAACGAGAAATTGTCGGCCCATCTAGGCCCTGGTGAAACTTCAAATGCGCGGATCCTACATACGGGAGGGCGGCCCGGGCGACTAAGGGCCAAAACCGAGCCACGGTGATTAATGAAGACGACGAAGGCCAGCGAACGGCCCACGGAGATCACCGCCATGATGAATGCTGGGCACAAACTACTCGGCCCAAAGGGCAAGCCAGGTCTACGACCAGCTTGTCGACCTCCATAAGCCCAGATTGTCCCCTAGAAGCGACCACGCTCGGGAAGGACAAGAGGCTGAGGGACTCTACTATCAACGAAGAACCTCGGACCATGCTCCGATCTCCGTCCCGCCCGAGGACCACCCCCGGGCGCTTGGCCTATTTTCCACCTCGACCGAGGGTGGCCTAGCTAGCCACCCTCGGGCGTGCAACCCGTCTCCCGAGGACCACCCCGGGCGCTTGGGGCCGCTACGACCGAGGGCGGCCCGGCTGCCGTCCCGGGCATGCAATCTCCACCTCGCCCGAGAGACCAGCGCTCCATACCGGGGCGCGGCCGCTCCGCAAACCCACCAAGGGCCACTCACCCTCGGGCATGGGAGGTTCCGTCCGGAGGAAGGGAAACACTGCATTTAATGCGGCGCACAACAGCGATGCGTCGGGGCCATCGATTCGCCCGACAAATCAACTTTGACGAATCCCTCCCCCAATCCGACCGACGGGACACAAAGCCGAGCCAGCCGGTGCATTACACCACACGGCACGGAAATCAGGGGACACTGTTCATTCCCAAGACAACCGTCGCGACGCCACGACGGGTCGGACACCTCGGGCACGTTCCACGTCGCCTCGAGTGCCCCGGGGCCGCCCTCGCCATGCGGATTTGTGAGACCACCTCACGGGCTCCTCGGGATTTCATCCGAGGCGCCACGATCGTCGTCGGATCGGGGCGCGTGCCACCATCCGGGCTCACGATGGGGCGTCGGCCCTCGGCCGTGCACATGCAACCGGTGCGGCCTCGGGGAATTAGCCACCTAAGCACCCACCAAGTGTACACACTACTGCCTTCTCTCCACTATAAAAGAGGGAGTAATGCCCCATTAGCGGGAGATGGATCGACCGATTGCTCAATCAGTAGAAGGCAATCGATCGACACCCCACCATCACCACCACCACACTCACGATCGCGGGGCTTGAGACCAGTGTCTCTCCCTCGCAACCGCCTGTAAATCCCCTACTACAGGCATTCATCCCTGTGAGCGCGAGATAACACGAACAGGACACACACACCCCGCTGGACGTAGGGCCCCGTTGGCATGAACCAGGATAAATCCGCAGTGTCATCTTGTGCCCCGAACGCCATCGGCGTGGGAGGGGAACGCCGCGGCCTTTTCACTGCGTCGGCTCCCGAGGCACCCGCGCCGGGAAACGCCGACACATAGATAAACACAGCTTTGCTTGCCTTCCTCGCAGTGGCGAGATGCTGCCATTCGTTGTTGCTAAGTCGAGCAGGCCTTGGAGTGTGTCAATGGCAAGTATAAACAGTGCGGGGATAGGGGGTCGCCCGGCGCAAAACCTCTTGCATGGTTGATCCTTGGTCCCTCGGTACCGTTCAGCAAAGCCACGAAAGAGTATGAAGTTTTGAAAATTGTTGTCGACCACTCTCTCCATCTAACACTGAAACCTCTCTTCTCTAGCAGCTCCAACATATATTCCCGTGAAAACCGTGTCAAAAGCCTTTGAAATATCCAACTTAAAGAGAAACGACGGTATTTTCTTCTTGTTGTAAGCACGCGCAAGATTCCGGACATATAGGAAGTTGTCTTGGATACACCTTTTTTGATGAAGGCACTCGAGCATTGGAGACTAGTGCATCCATGTAAGGGCCAAGATGGAGTGCCAGTGTCTTTGTAATTATCTTCCCAAAGGAATGTATCAAACTTATTGGCCTGTAATCATGTCGGTTGGCGCCCCGCGGTCTCGGACTTCCTAATTAAAACAATGTTTGCACCATTCATCTTCTCCAATGGTCCCGAGAGGAGGCCGCGTGAAAAGAGTTCATCGCCGCTATGACATCGAGTTTGACTGTGTCCCAACATCTTTTGTAGAACAACCCTGTGAACCCATCAGGTCCCGGCGCCTTCTCAGCCGGCATGTTGTCAATGGTGATCTTAATCTCTTCCATAGTGAAGGGTCTATCCATGTCCGTTGCTCGAATCGTAGCCGGGGTTGAGGCTGGTCCAATCCAAGGTGTGGGTTCTGGTCTGCCTCGACCCTAGTACCTCCTTGAAGTAGCTATTTAGGATGTTTTCTTTTTCATCATGCCCCCATTCTAGATGTCCTTCACTATTTTTTAAGTATGGTATGAGGTTTTGCCTACGTCGACCCTTTTGCCCGCCGGTGGAAAAATTTTGTGCACGCATCTCCTTCTTTGATTTGGGTCACTCTGGAGCACTGTCTCTTCCTTGATCTTTCGATTGCCGCCCATCCCAACAAGTGTTGTTTGAGTTGGCGTTGTAAATCGTACTCTTGCTGTGAAAGCTCTCTCGTCTCCTGGACAGTATCCAAGCCCAAAATCACCTGATTTGCCATCTCCATTTGCAGCCTAGCCTGACTGAACAATGCCTTGCTCCATTGTTTTAGTGCCATTGCCGTGTTGTTCAACTTGTTATGTAGGATCATGATTGGGTTGTTCCCTCGACCGGCCGCGTGCCCAGGCCCCTTGCACGCTTGCATTGAAATCTGGTACTCGCGTCGTAAGCTTTCAAATTTGAAAGACGCCTTTACATGTCTTGACTTTGCATACTTCTTATGAAAAGAGGACAGTGGGCTGATAAAGAACTGCTGAGGGCAACTAGGCTCACATTTGGAAAAATTTCTTCCCATTCCTTATTGCAAAATGTCCAGTCTAATTTCACCAACGTCGGGTTTCTTCTTCCATTACTCCAAGTGTACCTTCTATTCTCGTAGTCTTAGTTCTGTAAGGTCACTTTGGAATCCAAAGCTTGCCTAAACCTTCTCATTTGTGCCCGGTTAATGTTGCTTTGTTGTTCTTATCCTGAGCCTCATATATGAGATTAAAGTCTCCTAAACAAATCCAAGGAAGACCCCCAGGCTGACAATTAACAATTTCTGCTAAGAAAGCTTGTTTCTCTGAATTTTCAGTCGGCCCATACACCACTGTGATCTTGAAAGAAGAGTTCGAGTTTTTCATGGTTGCTCTCATCGACCAGCAGTATGTCCCCTTGCTAACTTGATCAGCCTCCACATAATCATTGTGCCAGGGAAAAAGGATGCCACCTCTGGTTTCATCAGTAGCTAGGGTGTGCTTCGGTTTGTGACGGCTCCTCGTTGGCACAACAAAAAACTGTTATGTTGTAGGTCTAAAGTATTGACCATTCCTTCCGTTTTAATGAAATACAGGCATATATGCTTGCTTGCGAAAAAACATGCGGTAGCTTAGCTACATGATATGGTTCCAACATCTTCACCATAGATGCAACATTCGAACCCCGCGTAGTGACTAGGATGACGCTTCCGTTTCGACCTCTACGTAGAAGTCCTCTAAACTCTTCCTAGTCACTAGCTTTATCACACATCATCTAGCACAAGCAAAAATCTTTCTTTGTATTGCCTCTAGGTTTAATGTCTTGTGGCTTTCACCAGTAGATGATTGCATTATCTCATCCAAGATCTTCCTATAAGATCGTATACGTCAGAGACACATGTCCATATCTTCATATCAAACTCATCAGTAACCTTGTCATCATTATAAATCAACTTTGCTAGTGCAGATTTGCCTAGGCCTCCTAAACCTACAATAGGAAGCACCGACAAAAAAAGCTCTGGAGTTTGCAGCAGTTATAATCCTTGCAATGATCTCACTTTTAGCTTCATCTCTTTCAATGATGTCAGGTTTGTTGATGAAGGAATGTTTCTGATTGGTTTTCTTACCATTTGTCACGTTGGAGTTGGACCCCTTTACCAGGGGTAACTTCCCTCCATTTTTTCTCACCTGCAGACAGTCTGCTAGCTGCAGCCGCCTTACCATCCGAATTCGATCAGTTAACAAACATAAATATTGCCACATTTTTCTATGTAACTTATTGCCATGACACTATGAGTCCAATGCATTTTTTTCCTCTTCAGTTCCAACTGAAGCAAATGCACTTACATAAAGGTTGACAAAGAAATTAAATAGAGCACCAGAGATGACTCGGAAGAAACTAAGCAAAAAGCGTTATAGGTCACGTACCGAAATTAAAATACAGTGGAAATAGAAACCAACAGTGGATATCTTTTCAGTCACAAAGTTATATCGATCCCACACAAACCATTCATGATCATGATCCCACACAAATGTGTACATATATATGGACACTAGCTAGACCTCTTTTGTTTTGTTTAGATCTTGTAATAACTTTTACCTCAGCTGGAAGACCCCATTCAACTGACTTGAGGAGAGGAAAAATGGGAATAAGTGAATTGGCTTGTAGTTCAATGGTAGGGACGGTCCCAGGTGGGGCGCTACCCACCAGGGGTTCAAATCCCTGTGCTTTCGCGACCTTTCTTGGGATTTTCCCCAAGATTTACCGGCGTTGTGCATTAAGGTGGTAGCGGCGTTCCGTCGGCGACAAAGGTGCCTATGGTGACTTCGAGAATCTCCGTAATTGCCGGCTACCCAGTCCCTTCGGAGGTGCTCACGGGGGGTAGGGTTTGCGTCACGTGTGTTCATAGGGGTGAGTGTGCGTGCGTGTTGTGAGTGTCTGCAGCGTTGTACTGTGTAATTCTAAAAAAAAAATGGGAATAAAAAATAGAATGGAGAGTAAGAAGATAGAATGGAGATGCACTGAAGGGGGAAAAAATAGGATGGTGATAATAGACAAAGGTGCCATAGAAAAAAGGGAAGAGTGTAGGGGAAAATTGAATGGAGATGCAAACAGAAATGGTAATGGAAGAAAAATAGAATCGAGCTGCACTGAAAAGAAAAAAAAAATGGAAATAAAAAACAGAAATGAATTTTTATAAAACAAAAATACTGGAGATGCGGGGTATCGATCCCCATACCTCTCGCATGCTAAGCGAGCGCTATACCATCTGAGCTACATCCCCGTTGATGTCATCTGAATTAGTAATAGTTTACTTTATCTATACAAGAATGACCTATGCAATCTTTTGCCTCGTCGTCGTGTGCTTGATAAATTGCGGCCAAGCCGTTTGCAGCTGTGCCTCGTGGTGCTACATGAAGCACGAGCCCGTGGCTTGGATTCTTTAATCTTCTGGTTTTGTTGCTGTGTTCTTGTGTCCTGACATCGATCCTTTCGTTTGGCCATGCAGTGTCATTCTTTGCACAGCAGAGATCACCGTTCTCTGCTCCCAGAGTTATCGAGGTAGTACTTCTCATCTTTGTGTTCAACTTAACACCACCAGTCACCAATATCATGTGGTCCACTTGCTACTGTTACCAATTGTAGATGTCAGTTCACTGAACAATCGTGGGATAGGAGTACTTGCTCGTGTGTGTCAAACTCAAAGGCCTTGGTATTATTCTCCATGTCTGAGGCCGAAAAAATCCTCTCTTTATGGAATCACATTCCTCTGCACATACTGACTGACTGAACAATACTATAGTTGCGCTCTTATCTAATTTGCACGTATTATTTGCTTGCAGCTCGGTGCTGGGACCTCACTGCCGGGATTAGTAGCTGCAAAGGTTGGAGCGGATGTAACACTAACAGCCATTGCACAGAATACAGAAGTGAGCTCTGATCCGTCTTAGAAATCCTTATCATTTGATCCCTGCCAGAGTTTCAGTATGGCTGATTGCCTCCTTGTTTTTACTGACTATTATAGGTACTAAACGACATCTGAAGCTTATGTGCTCTCAACAACGCCAACTGTACTGTATGGTTTGATTTCACCTACAGAGCTTTACATGTTGTATCCTATCGAATTCAGAGAACTTAGAGTCAGTCGAGTCATGCAGGTTTCAGGACTTACGTGGGGATAAACAAGTATTTGATTTACAATATCCTGACATTATTCTTTGGAGCTTTACGTAGTGGTCATCATCTGATTGAGTTTTTGACGGCCAAGTGGGGTTTGAAGTGTTTGAAACTGCTTGATGGTTTCTCCTTCCTGCCACCATGCAAGGCTGCTTCACTTCAGGGGAACATTCAGCTTGTTGAAATTGCGCTTGACAAGGAAAAACATAAATCATTTGAGGTGAGGTAACTTTTTTTCCCTGTATCAGAAAATTCTGCAAGCGTATATGAACAAAGGCTTATGTTTCCAACAAAAAAAAAAACTTATGTTTCGTGTGTTACAGCTTAATTTACAGGAGTTGGCAAAAAGCGTAGAGAAATGGAATGGCATATTTGGTCCTCTGCATACATGTAGGAGATACTCCATGTGAATTCATCCATTTGGATTGTGAGTGCAACGATGTTCTTTTAATTAAAAGAAACTCATGGGGAGCATTGTTCCAACTGTGAAGATTATGTTGGTTGCCTAAACATGGTGCAAAGATGTCTGTTATTTTATTCATGTATTTCAAATCAATGAGCTAAACGCATATGTTTCCAAAACGGGCTGTTCTCTCTTTTTTTTTTGGTTGAATCCTCTTATCCTTTTTTTTTTTTTTTTTGAGAACACCTATTTATTTTGATGCTAAAAAAATGATCTAGGTTTTTGCCATTTTCCTGATGTTAGTGCACATCTTCTCTGGCATTTCCTCAAACCTTACAATTACAAGTTAAGAAAATGATCTTGGTTTTTGAAGTTCTTGCAATTTCTCTGTTGTTAGGGCACATATTCGGTGACATTTCCTCAAACCTTACATGTTATGTTAATGATCCAAGTTTTTTTAAAGTTTATTTTCCCGTTTTCCTGTTGTTAGTACACATTATTTTATTTCCTGCTCAGCAATGGAGGAGGTAACTTCTACACTTTGGTATTGGAGAAATAGAGAGTAATCTGTCAAATAAATACTTACCAAACAAAACACAAAAAAGCGCCTGTAGCTCAGTGGATAGAGCGTCTGCTTCCTAAGCAGAAGGCCGTAGGTTCGACCCCTACCTGGTGCGGTTTTATTCATTTTTTAATTGCTTGGGTGAAAATTTTGTATAAATTTCACCACATGTTCTTCCTATTAATTCGATTCAACAAAATTTGTTTTTATTTTTAATGCTTGGTTGTGAAATCTGCATAAATTTCAGAACATGTTCTTTCAATTATTTCGATTCAAACTCTCTTGAAATAAATATATGGTTTTTTAATTAGAATTTTGTTTTGATTTTTAATGCTTGGGTAAAAATTTTACTTCCTCCATTCCAAATTGTAAGTCGTTTGACTTTTTGTGACAACAAGTTCGACTACTTGTCTTATTCGAAATCTTATGCAAAATATCACTTTTTTTGTCGTGACTTATTCGAAAATCTTGTGCTAAATATCACTTCTTTTGCGTGACTTGCTTTATTAACAAAAGTTCTTGAAGAATAACTTAAATTTGACTATATTTACGTAATTTTTTGAATAAGACGAGTGGTCAAACTCGAGCCAAAAAAAGTCAAACGAATTATAATTTGGGATGGAGGAAGTACATAAGTTTCACCACAAGTTCTTTCTATTGTTTTGATTCAAAATAACTACTCTCTCGGTTAGTCAAAAAAGAATATAATCCTCTCTTGAAATAAATACCAGTAGATTGATTATGACAAACATCTTCTTATTTCAGGCTACGCGCTTCGGAATCCAAGATACAATATGTTCACTTACGCTGGAAACTAACCACTAACATTTATGATACAACTTTCTATTCAACAGAACAAATAGCAAATTGCATTACCATTAACCTCTAGTGTAATGCTATGCTAATGAAGCTAACTAACTAATAAACAACTTATGCATTGCAATAACAAAAAAACAGAAAATGCTAGTATCTGATATGTACTATTTCGTTAAAATGCAGATTGTCTTTTTTTTTTTTCCTTAAACACGCAAAAGGTTTGAGCCGTTATTGTAATTAAGGAGAGAAATTTAGTCATACAAACAAGCACGGACATATTTGCTAATTATTAGCTAAAAGATTAGTACTACATATAAATTTCTGTAACATATGTAAATATCACATTTTAGGAATAAAGAAAAGTGAAAAAAAGCCACCAAGACTAGATGGTTCCATCCGAGAAGAAGAGCGGATCGGATCGACCTGTCATCTTCCACGCGCGTCGCACAGTTCAGAGTTGAGAGAGCGTCCGTCGACATCATCGACGCCGCGTCAGCAATCGTTGCCTCAGTCGTACTACACCATCACCAGCCGCCAGAGTTCTCTCTCAGTGACCCAGTCTCAGAGAACGCCTCCCCGTTGGTCGTGGCCGGCCGTCGCTGTTCCTGTTTCTTGGCATCTCCGCCCGTTTGACCTTCGACAGCGACGCCGCCAGTAGATAGTAGATGCACTACTGACGCCACCGGCCACCTCGAGCTCCAAAAGCCAAGGACGCCACGAGACCGGCCGGGCCGTGACCCGTGAGGGCAGGACAGGGGTCGGCTCAGCGCATCCGCGGATTCCGTCGGCTTCGGTGCCATGGATCCAGTCGACGGCACGCCGTGGTGGCGGGGACCAGCGGAAGTGCGCGCCCGCGCGCCCGGCAAGATCATCCTTGCGGGCGAGCACGCCGTCGTCCACGGCTCCGCCGCCGTCGCCGCCGCCATCGATCTCTACACCCGCTCCTCCATCTTCCTAGGTAGTGCTCCCGCCTTCTTTTGCTTCTTCGTCGCCGCCGCTGGTGGTACCCTTCTCACAGCTCCTCTCGCTCTGTGCCACGCAGGAGAGGGTGACGGCGCTGACTCCGGCGCGGTGGAGCTGTACCTCAGGGACTCGAACCTCACCTTCTCGTGGCCGTGCTCGCGCCTCCGCGAGGCGCTAGGGGAGAGATGAGCGCCAACCCCGGGGTTCCGGCGCCGTGCTCCCCTGACCAGCTGGCCGCCATTGCCAGGCTCTTGGAGGACCAGGAGATCCCTGAGGCCAAGATCTGGCTCTCTGCCGGCCTCTCCGCCTTCCTTTTCCTCTACACCTCCATCTTGGGGTTGGTTGTTCCGTCCAAATCAATCAGAATCTTGCAGTCATTGTGCAAACACTCGCCTTCATCACGTTTTTCTCTTCACACATGTGGTTGTTGGCTTTGTTCTTATGCAGATGCAGGCCTGCCAAGGCAGTGGTGACCTCGGACCTGCCAATGGGCGCAGGGCTCGGCTCGTCGGCGGCATTCTGTGTGTCCATGTCGGGGGCGCTATTGACGGCTGCTGGTGCAGTCAGTGTTGGAGCGCACACGGGTCCTGAGGGGTGGGAGGTGTTGGAGAAGGGACATCTTGAGCTGGTCAATCAGTGGGCGTTCCAAGGGGAAAAGATCATTCATGGCAAGCCTTCTGGCATTGACAATTCCGTCAGCACTTTTGGTATGCTATCAAATTGATGAGTTCTCAAACCTTTACTTAAAACTAGCAGTATTGAAATGCCTTTGCAGTCAGGGTTCACCTCTAGTGGAATCTGTATTGAGATTGTTCGCAATAAGTTAATGATTGATTGCTTAATGGCACCGCCACTCTAGTCACAGTCAGGATTGCTTATAGTTTACCTATTTATTTTTCAAACAACTCCCATAGTTCATTTATGGCATGTTAGTTACATATGTTCTTTTTTAGATATATGAGTTATATATGTTCTTGACTTACAGCTACGTATAGATGATGTATCTATGTATTGAGATCAATAGTTTAACCAAAAAGCCTTTAATCTTGTTAGTTTTAGGTCTAAGGCATGCAAACCTTTGCAAATGGGCGAACTTAAGTAATTTATTAGGAGGCATAAGATCATCTGAATGTTAATTGCCTTCTTATAGTTTCTCTCCTTTTTTTTTTTTTTTTGTTTCACTAAATCTTATGCTTGAATCAGGGAAAATGATCAAATTCAAGAAGGGGAACTGACAAACCTTGAGTCCAAGAACCCAGTCAAAATGCTTATTACTGATACAAGAGTTGGTAGAAACACAAAAGGCCCTGGTTGCTGGTGTGTCTGAAAGAGCATCTAGGCATCCAGATGCTATGGCTTCTGTCTTCCATGCAGTGAACTCTATTAGTGAAGAGCTTTCCAGCATTGTTGAGTTAGCAGCCGAGGATGAGATAGCCATCACCTCTAAGGAGGATAAGCTAGCAGAGCTTATGGAGATGAACCAAGGTTTGCTTCAGTGCATGGGAGTCAGCCATTCTTCTATAGAAACTGTGCTGCGAACCACTCTGAAATATAGCCTGGTTTTTGAAGCTAACTGGAGCTGGTGGTGGAGGCTGTGTGCTGACTCTAATACCGACATGTATCCTTTTTTATATCCCATAATTGCATATTTTTTCTTCATGGTTTTATAAAAAAAAGAAACATCATATAACTTATACGTGATTTCTGTTAATCTTTAACATTTCAACTCAAAGCTTTTCAGAAATCTGGGTTTTGATATGCATTAGAAACTTCAGTGTACTCTATCTGTTTAAAATCGTAGTTCATTTTGGCTTTGTCCTAAATCAAATTTCTTTAACTTGGAGTGGAGTGCTCATTACTTAATACAGTACATATATTCATGTAGAATGATTCTAGGTTCCATTCCATCTAATATAGATGAGGTTTTGTAAATAAATCTATCATTGTGAAAGGACAGGAACTGTAGTAATTTAAATTCCTAATATCTTTGATTTCATCATATGAGGTTTCTGTTCTGTACCTACTTATATAGAGAATAGTCCTGCAAGTTTTTTCATCTGTCTGACCCGTCAATGACGCCAATGCATCCTTGACATTTATCAGTATCGGCCGATATTATTCTGGAGAAAGTCACCAGAGAGCTCGAATCTCATGGTTATCGCTGCTTTAGAGTTGAGGTTGGTGGACGAGGTCTCCAAATACTCCGATGATAACACGCAACCTATTTTAAGGAGATGATGTACCATACTTTTAGAAAATGGCTTACCTGCACTGAAGCTGTTTAGAATCACTTCTTGAATTATTCCAAAATCAGGATAGGATATTCTTATGCTAAGCCTAGCAGATTCTTATATCCAGCACTTGAGTCGTTCCATGCACTTTTATGCTATCCCTAGCACACTTGTACTAAATAAGCTCTTAGATGCATGATCATTGCTGATGTAATTGTTGTATCCACGTACAGTATGTTTTGGGTACCATCTGTGATTTACAGTACGTTTTGGGTGCCATCTTGGCCAGTTAATCACAATTTGTAAGTTATGAATTTCCCCAATTCCATGGCTCAAATTGTCCCATGAGAATGGCTCTGGTAGGTACTCTAATCTTTTTTGGATGCCTCAAACTGTACTCTTGTCTGTAATGCTAGTAGGCTGACGTCCCCTTAAGGCACCGGGTTTGTTGAAACCTTGTTTTTTTTTTTTTTTTTTTGGACAAGCTGTGCTGTTGTTAGTTGTGTTTTTTTATGTGATGTAAGCAGAGGTAATATTGGACATCTTTTCACGAGTTTTTATTTGTTTTTAATGTATTAATGACTGGAATATACTAAAACTGTTGCAATTTTTGTACAACTATAAAAAAAATTTAAGCACGTAAATAACTGAATGGGAATAAACTTGTGAACAATTTTAGTTTGTGTCTGTCAGACATTATTGCCAATTTTTTTACTGGTGCTACTGCTGATATAGTTTCTGACATTCTTGTGCATTATGAAATATCTGGGAGATGTGCGGTTTCTGTGTTGCTCTCATGTTGCTACTTCATCCACTCATCCGAGAAATATGCTCAAAAAGTCTCATGAGAAAGCTGTTTCCATTGCTGTTCGTTCACTAATCACTTTGTTCAGAGAGGTCAGGTCTTTCCTTGCAAAATTTTCAATGTTTTTCCAGCATGTTCAAATTCCTTACTGCTAAACCTCTTAATTTAAAGTTCAGATCTGCTGATCTGCATTGTTAGTGAAAGATTGTGGCCGCCCTGATGACCCAAAAGCTCGGCCGAAAGCATCTGTAGAAGTCATTGTTGCTAACAATGTGCCAGGTGCTGAGTTGCTAGATAAAACTATTTCATCGGAAGGGGAATAGTTGGACGAAGGAACAGAAGAAAACATGGAGTTTATCTGATTCAAACAAACATGATGCTAATGAAGATGTCAAAGAGGAAGATGAAGCATCTGATGAAGATGGTACAGGTCAAGATGTCTCCAACGATTTTTATTTTCTCAAACGATGTATGAGAGTTGTGTGTCATTTCATCATTATAATAAGAGAGGGACTTCAAGGATGATAGCGACGAGACGAATGGTGAACTAGACGATGACTCCGACACTGAATATATCTGGTAGCTGAAAGAAAGCATAAACGACTCAGCTGAGGATGAAGTTTCAGACCAGGATGGAAGACAGCAATGAGAAAGATAAGTCAAAAGGAAGCAGCTCTAAGTTGAATATGAGAAATTTAAGTGATTATATTGGAGAGCTAAATGCTAGCGATGCAACCTTGGAGCTGAAGCAGTTAGCAGATGCCAAGAAGGGTGAAGTTCCATCTTATGAAACATACTGTCTCGAGACATATAGGAAAAACAATGCATTTAGAAAAAGTTAAAATGCTTAATAATTTAGAACGGAGAGAGTAGTGGCTAATCCGCATCGTTAAGAAGATTCAGTGACTCTGAACCTCCAATGACTACCATTTGAACTGGCCATTTCCTGCGACCGTTCCCCCTACCAGTTCTCCCTTTCCCGACGATGTTTGGAAGCAAGACCAAAAAGAGGCCCGGATGTGTTATATCCGCCTGTCTGTTAACAGCTCGATGCCTAAACTCTTTCATCATTGGCCACCTGTTTATGCATGGACAGAACATTTGACTTTGTAATGGATATAACCATTTCGATCATTGAAATCACAGCTCAACCCAGTCTCTGATTGGACAATCTCCATGAGCCATGGCTACAAATGTGCGAGCATAAATCAGTTAGAAGGCCACCTTAGTGCCTCGATTACAAGCCAAATAGCTCCAAACAGCCACAAACGTACAACACAATGGCAATTGGGAAAACTTGACTGCATAAACTAAACAGCTGATCGGACTAGATAGATGCCATCACTAACAACATTAGCATGTCTCATGCATAATGTTTCAAGGCACCATACAGATGTTACCGACTGACATTGCAACATCACACCTTGAGAAGTCCTGGTTGAGATGCTGACCTACCAAATATTAAATGTTAGCAGCAGCATGCAAAAAAGTATCAAATCAACCATGTTAATTGTTTCCAGGCATGTGCATTGAAACAAACTATTCATTGTATTTGGATACACGAATTGAAATTCATGTACAGAGATGCATAGGGTTGAGGGCTTGTGACTGATCAGACCCACAGACTGCAGCAAACACAGACATCTTTATGTGCCTAATACTTGAAGAGTTCAAAGCCTACAGAGTAGGCTAAAAATGATAAAAAGAAGCTTGTAATGTGTAGTCAAGTACTCAAGTCTATCAAACAAGGTCCCTCGTTAAGCTTGTGCTGGAGACGTTTAGAACAACTAAGTGCAGATATGTAAAATGGAGGACCACTAACGAATATATGTTCTGATTTGTTTTAGTGTCAGCAATTACTCTGTGTATATGTATGATTGATTACACGGTAAAGTGATCAATGTACTACTCCAAAACTTTAGTTTTACAAGTGCACATCTCCAATGCCATTTTGCATTTTCCATTCAACTCCAGCTACAACTATTCACAGTGTGCTCTGTGTCAGTCGCCCCGCGGAGGCGGCGATGGCGTCAAGCCACTCCACCACCTGCTGTGCCGTGGGCCGCGACTTGGGGTTGTCGCTGACGCAGGCGCACGCCACGTCCAGCACCCTCGCTGCCTCTTTCCCGGTGCCTCCTCTCGCCGACGCCGACGCTGGCGTCGATCACCTCGTCGCCCCTGGCCTCGCGCCGCATCCTCACCGCCCACGACGTCACGTCCCGCCCCCGCCCACGGGTCGCGCCATGTCCACCGGTCGCCGCCCCGTGACGAGCTCCAGCAGCACCACGCCGAGGCTGTACACGTCCCCGCGGTAGGTGGCCACCGACGAGCTGCCGTACTCCGGCGGGATGTACCCCAGCGTGCCCACCAGGTCCGTCGTCACGTGCGTGTCCGTCGGGAGCACCAGCCTTGCCAGCCCGAAGTCAGCCAGCCGGGGCTCCAGCCGCCCGTCCAGGAGGATATTGCTCGACTTGATGTCCCGGTGCAGGACGCGCGGCTCCGACGAGGCGTGCAGGTGCGCCAGCCCGCGCGCCGCGCCGCGCGCGATGCCGAGCCTCGCCGGCCACGCCAGCGCGCCGCCGCCACCACCGCCGCGCTCGTGGAGCCAGTGGTCCAGGCTGCCGTTCTCCATGTACGGGTAGATGAGCAGCCGGTCCTTGCCGGCGCGGCAGTAGCCCCTGCAGCGGCACCAGGTTCCGGTGCCGGACGCGTGACAGCGTCTCCACCTCCGCGCGGAACTCGCGCTCCATCTGCCAGAAGTCGCCGGACAGCCGCTTCACCGCCACCTCGCTCCCGTCGGCCAGCGTCGCGCGGTACACCATCCCGAAGCCGCCGCACCCGACGATGCGGGACGCGTCGAAGTTGCGCGTCGCCTTCATCACGTCCTCAAGCGTCATTGCGCGCTCTCTGCCGCTGTCCCCACTGCCGTCTCCCTCTTCGCCGGCGGGGAAGAGCAGCACCAGCGTGGACTTGGCCGCCGACTCGAGGCTGCCGCTGTCTTCGTCGTCCGCGGCGACCCTGGCGTTGTCCTCCTGCCGCTTCGACCACACGCGCCACGTCACGGCCGCGGCCACCACGACGACGAGCAGAGCCGTGGCGACGCTGATCGCCGCCACGACGCCGGCGCTGGCGCTCCGCCCCTGCTTGCCGCCGTCCGCCGCGCGCGGCGGCTCAGGCTCTTCCTTCCGCGCGCACCGCGCCACGTGGATGCCGCACAGCAGCGGGTTCCCCTGGAAGTCCGAGCGCGAGAAGGTGGAGAACTGCCCGCCCACGGGGACCTCGCCGGAGAGGTTGTTGTACGAGACGTCGAAGTGGGAGAGGAAGCTGAGCTGCGTCAGCGACGCCGGGATCGCGCCGGAGAGCGCGTTGTTGGACAGGTCCAGTGACTCGAGGCTCGTCATCCCCGACAGGTCCGGTGGGATGGGCCCCGACAGCCTGTTCCAGCTCAGGTCAACGATGTGCACCCTGGTCAACGCCCCCCAGCGCGGCCGGCACGCCGCCGGTGAGGTTGTTGTGTCCCAGGACAAGCGAAGGCGGGAAGCTGTCCACCTGGTTGTACTGCCGACCCTGCACCGACGTGTTCCGGCGCATGAAGAACGGGAAATCATGCACCTGCGCCTCGTCGTCGTCGCCGCCGCCATGAGCGCCGCCGGCGATCAGCCCCGGCATCCGCGTCAGGCTACCCGGAACCTCCCCTGCAGGGAGTTGTTCGATATGTCGAGGTAGAAGAGGCGGTCGAACTGCCCCAGCCATGGCGGGATCGGGCCGGTGAGCCGGTTCCATGACAGGTCCAGCACTCTGAGCTTCCGGAGGCCGGCGATCCACGACGGTATTGCCCCGTGCAGCTCGCAGTTAGCGATGACCAGCACCTGGATGCTTGGGAAACCAGCGATGCCGGCGTCGTCCGACGGCATCTCCTCGCCGCCGTGGAAGTTCCTGGTGAGCACCAGGCTGGTCAGGTTGGGGAGGCCCTGCAGCGTCCGCAGCGCCGACGAGACGTTGGAGAAGCTGTTTCCGGTGAGCGAGAGGAAGGACAGCGAGGAAAAGTTTGCGAACGACGCCGGTATCTCGCCGGTGAGCTTGTTCCGGCCGAGGTTGAGCGCGGCCATTCCTCTGCACTCCGGAAGGCTCGCCGGGATTGGTCCCGTGAAGGCGTTGGCGCCGAGGTCCAGGTACACCAGGTTCCTGAGCGCGCGGAAGTCGAGACCGATGTCCCCGACGAACGAGTTGTTCCGGAGGTTGAGCACTCGGGCTGGCGGCACCGCGAGAGCGTGGCGGGGAGCTCGCCGGAGAGCCGGTTGCTGGGCGCGGAGAGCTCCTGGAGGCCGGCGAGCGCGTCGAACACGTCAGGAGCGGCCCGGACAAGGCGTTGAAGGAGAAGTCTAGCCGGACGAGGCCGGTGAGGTTGCGCAGGCGAGGCGACAGTCCACCGGAGATGGAGTTGGTGTGGAGGCTGAGGAACTGCAGCGACGTGACGCCGAAGAGATCGTCCGGTAGAACGCCATCGATGCCGTTCCCGTCGAGCGAGAGCTCAACGAGCGACCGGCATTGCCCGAACCCGGCAGGGAACGCGCCGGAGAGCCTGTTGATGGAGAGCCGAAGGACGCGCACCGCCGGCGACGCGGCGCACAGCGCGGCGGCGTCGACGGCGCCCTCGAAACCGTTGCCCGACACGTCGTACGCCGTCAGGTTGCGCGCGCCGGTCAGCACGGGGTGGGTGCCGTTGAACGCGTTGTACGAGACGTTGAACACGCGGAGCGACGGGAGGTCGATCGGACCCGCGACGGCCGCCGTCAGGGCGCCGGCGAGCGCGTTGCCGCTGACGTCGAGCACCTCGAGGGGTACGGAGACGGAGTAGCCCCGGCGGCAGCGCGCCGTGGAGCGCGTTGCCGGAGAGGTTGAGCACCCGGAGCGCGGTGAGCCCGGCGAGCGACGCGGACACCTGCCCTCTTAGCGTCCGGTTGGGCAGCGCCAGCCCGACGACGACGGCGACCACAGCGCCCCCAGGCGACGACTCGCCGCACGTCACACCAAGCCAGTCGCAGCACGCGTCGTCGGACGCGTTGGTGGTGGCGGTCGGCCAGCCGTCGACCGCAGCGTCGAGGCCCGCCGAGAACCCGCGCAGCGCGGCGAGGTCGCCCGCGGCGCACGGCTTGGTCTTCGTGGCGGCGTCGCTCAGCACGGTGGCGCACAGCGCCACGAGCAGCATCGCTGCTGCTCTGCTCGCCATGTCGCCGGCGTGCCTTGCCACACGACAAGGTCGACAAGGGTGGTGGACAGCTAGTAGTCAGCTAATGGTGAATTGGTGATGATAAGCAAGCGCCATGAATTCTCTCACATCTTGGGATCATGGTCAGATGGTCCTTGGTCAGTCTTGCTTCTTTCCAGCTCTTCTTGTTCCCTTGCAGGAAGAAGTGAGTGAGAGGAAGAGGGAGGAGGCAGGGGAGGGGAGAAGAGAAATGGAGTGAGAAGGAAATGAGAGAGAAGGCACTCTTCTCTTCTGGGTTTGACTCTGCAGTTGAAGTTTAATACTAAGCATCCCTGACCTGACCTGATCTGTCCTAATTCTTCAGGTTAGTGATTTATAAAGTATAGGTAGTACCTGTCATGATTTGAGCCCCATCTGCTAAAGTTTCTTAGTATTTGTTGTTGAGTGCAGAGTGCTTGCTTTGGTTTGGCTCAATTTGTTGGATGCATCCGGACGCCGCAGCTAAAAAGAAAAAGAATGTCACCTCCATCTTCAGATTCATCTCATCTTTCAGTGTGCGTGTGCCATCAGCGTCATCTTCTCCGGCTGACCGTGCCATGTACTACTAGTTGTGACTGTATCTCTTGGTTCTTAGCATTGACTACCTTAATCCTGCCAGTGATTAATGGAGAGGAGTAATGGAGGTCAATGGTTGCTGGAGCGTGACACGTGGCGGTGTGAACTTCAGCACAGCATGCGCGCGGTCGTCGATCACGAAACGGAGGGCTTTGATCGAGGGTTTGACAAAGTCAGCGCTTAGTGAGATGAGGATGAGATGGACAGAGCTGCTGGACCAGAAAGGTTAGCAAGTCTTAAACCAGGAGCAATGCTACAGTAGTCAAGAGCTCCAGCTCACTGAGAATTATGTTTACCCTGCTATAGCCTGTACTAGGAAAAATGCATCTCGAGAGTTGGTGTTTGGTTGGCAGCCACACACACTTTGGCGCTTCGATGACCTTAGACATGTTTGACTAAGTTATTAGCAAAAGTGTTTGGGTTAACAATTAAACATAGGCAATATTATTTTGGTTTGCATATGTCATAGAATAAAAATCTACAACAAAATTCTTCAATTCATGGCAAAGTTTGGCTCCAAATTTTCTAGCCACACTTTTTTTTTTTTTTGGCCCACCACACTTGTCTAATATTAGTTGTGGCTACGAACCAAAAAAGTTTCCCTCACGATAAAATTAATTGCAAAAAAAGAAAAATGGTAGAGCTGGATTGCACTCTAATTATTTCTCTATACTAATTAGTGCTACATTTTTGCGTGTCACAGTAGTGCGTCTAGTAATGCAAACAATTTCACCACTGATGATCTAGTCTATATATTAGTAGATGAGTACATGCCAACTGTCTCAGCAAGTCACCTGCCAGCCGAGACATCCTTTTGACAGTGGAGTTTGTTGTAGCCACGAGCCAAAGAATAA
Organism: Hyparrhenia diplandra; assembly: GCA_015847255.1. NCBI lineage: Eukaryota > Viridiplantae > Streptophyta > Magnoliopsida > Poales > Poaceae > Hyparrhenia > Hyparrhenia diplandra. Next base: position 605,271 of record JADLZK010008766.1, on the reverse strand, counting down.
TGATGGAGGACAGGAGACCATGCAATGAAAAGTACTAACAGGAAACTGACGGTTGTGCTAGGATAGGAAGCTGTCGGCAAATTTCATCCAATGTTTGAAAAAAAATTGAGATTTCAGAGGACTAGACCAACCAATTACATTACAGGATGCTCTGCGTTTTTGTCTTTGCATTTTTATCTGATTTCCAAAGTCAACTTGTATTTTTTTTCTTCAATTTTAAGCTTCTTTTTTTCTGCAGTTTTGGAGAGATTGCCGGCGCAACTGGCAAAACCTTTTGCAGAGACGAGTAGACGACACAATGACATGCATCCTCACATTGCACAAGGTTAGTTAGCAGCCTTTATCTCTGCAGCTGTCTGCATATGATTATATATCTGCAGAGAAAAGTCAGATGGCATGATCCTGGTACAAGTTTATCCGCAATATTTCTCAAAAAAAAAAAATGCAATCTAGCGCGTTTCCATGTCGGCCAAATTGTTTGTGATTCAAGCAAAGAGTTCTGGTCTGGCGAAACCTAAAAATAGTTTAGGGTATGGTTGACCTCTGAATAAACAGGGAGAATGCACGCGTAGTAGGTGCAATGAACTGTACGGAGTTGGTAACAATTTTTAAATTTATATATTTTTGCCTTGGGCGATTCATAAGTAATCATATGTTCCAATCTTTTTAAGAAAAGCAGCAATGTCAATTACAACAACAACTCTTTGTTTTAATTTGTTTCCAAAATTTCAAAGTTTCAGGTCCACAGATAGAGTAGAAATCTCTTTGACATCACATCACATGACATGACATGACATTATTAACAATAATTAAGAATGGTCAATGGTCAGAATTCAGAAGTCCAAACCACATGCTTTAGAAAAAATAACAAGGCCAAGGTTGCTTGCAGCAAGCAAGAGGGTTGCTTGCAGTTCAAACTTGAAACGCTATCGCAATAGACTTTTTTCGGTGCTACTAGAAGTTGCTCCAGTACGATTCAAATGATAAACAAAACATGATTAAAAATTCAAAGCCATGAGTCTGGAGTTTTTACACGTTACCTTGCGCTGCATGATTCATGATTGACAAGCATTTGTTTACATTTTTAATCGGAGGAATAAAATGTCTCAATCAAGTAATGTGAAATCACGGTGATGCAAACTCTATCTTATCCACGAACAGTTCCCATGTTTATACAGAATGTTAAATGTAGTAGCTTGAGATGGACTGTCAATTCAAAAGCAAATAAATCTAGTAGTTTGAGACCAAATTTTATTGGTAGTCTAACAAAATCCATGAGCTGAGCAGAATTTTAACTACACTTCATTTGTTACTACTAAACCAGCAACAAAATGTTAAATGTATGAGCAACCACCTAGCTTGTTCCAGTGCTGCACACAAAGTCAGTTTCAAGACAGCTGTTTCAGTGTTCTTGGATCACAGGACCAAAAAGGCATGCTTCACGGCTACTCTGAACTCCTTTTTCTTTTAAAAAGGCATGCTTTGCAGCTGACAAACTCACAGCAGCGAAGTGGCGGTAACTTAATTATCTTCATTTAGCCCCAAGATTAATGCCTGCACTTATTGTTAACCGCAAGGTTACATCTGCGCCTTTATTTTCCACTGGACAAATGATTTCCAGCCACCTTTCTAATAATTTAATGAATGACCATCCATGAATCTTCAAAAGTTGTCATCACCATGCCAAGCGCTAGTGCAAGGCACCAAAAAGATGTTTTTTTGCTAGGATATGGTTTAAAAACAGCATGATTTTCAGGGTCAGCCACATCACTGTTGCCATGTAGGGATGAGGTACATATGGAGTTCTTTTTGTGTGGGTGTGTTTAAAATATCTTCTGTGGACTGTGGTGGTGTTTTTATTTTTTGGGCTTATTAGGAGGTGACATTGGTGTGGTGTCTTTGCTTTGCACCCAGGGATTAGCTTTCTTTAATCTCATGATGAGCACTGGATCAGAAGCAACGGCTCACAGCATGTCAACCATTTTGTGCAGGTATAAAATATGTTGGCAGTGGAGGTGGTGGAAGCCACTTGTTGCTAGGGCTTGAGAAGCAGGAGATATCAGAGGATGTTGCAGATCTTCTTGGTCACTTCACAATCTCTTGTTCATGCCTAGTTTTATATATATATATAACCTTATTTGCCGAAAGGTAAAATATCTGGATTTTGTTCAAATTTTTCTCAGTTGTTTCTCTGAAATATATGCATCTAACATCTAAGCTAGAATTCTTCTCTTGTGTGTTCTTTTTAAAAAAAGATAAAAAAAACGTCTATCTTTTTTGATACCCATTTATTTATAATTTCCGCTACGGCAGACTTCTACTGTCCAGAGGCTTAGTACAGTCAAGGAAAAATGTGTGAGGAAGAAAAACAAAACACTTTTTTCTTCCTGTGTTTTGTTTTTAATTAACTCAGTCTAGAAGATTGAACAATTATCTATTCATTAGTCCTGAATTGGGCCCTTTTTTAATCAACTCAGATTAAAAAAGTGTAATTTTTTGTTGAGTTGATGAGACGCAATTAGGTGGCGGTAGTGGATCATGCATCTAGCTTAGTGATGAGTAATAATACCCAGCAATTGGCAGATTGGCCGGCACATTTCCAGGTGTTTGCAATCCCTTGTTGCACTCTTGTAGTTGGGTGATAAAAAGGAGGGGGGAATCCATCCATCGATTCCATTCCATCCATCCATCCATCCATGGAACAATTGCTTTGTGTGTATAAAGCAGAGGCATGCAGAAGAAGAGAATCTGCAGGGAGCACTTGGACGACCGACCCGACCGATTGCAATTTTCTTGAGGGTGAGTGGAGCTGGAGCAGCATCCTGCATCCATCTGTCTGGATCAAGTGGAGGTGCAAAAACATGTATGGAATTTTGGACCGAAAGTCCAAAAAGCCAGGAACGAAGTTGCCCTCCTTTTTACAGCCGAATAATCATAGCTCTACGCGGAGTTGGTCCCACTGCTGCTCAACTGAAGATGGCATAGGACAGGTAAGCTGAAGCTTTTTCTCGAACACGTGGGAGAGCTGTGTATCTTGTAAGCTGAAGGTTGAAGAAGCACTTGTAGTGCAAACTAAAAACCATACATCACTCAAATTTGTTGAACTCTTTTTGTAAGGAAATTTGATTAATGTTCACCAATGTTTTGTGCTTGTGCTTTGTGTGCGAATGAGCTTGTAGCTCAATGGTTACGCTCCCAGGTGTGGAGCGTGCCCGCCTCGGTTCGAATCCGTCCGGAGCAACCCGTGTGTTGCACCAATCTTCTTAATAAAAAACCACCCACTCCTTCTGGGTTGGGTCGCATTTTTTTTGTGCTTGTGCTCTGTGTGGGACCATAAAAGTAATGGAATCTATAGGAAAATTCAATGGAAATGTTTGATCAGCGTGAGAAATGTCAGCTACTGCTTTCTCCCTGGTCTCAGTCTCATCAACTAGACTAGATGAGGCATTTATTCTCTCTTGTCAAGAAGAAAAGAGAGAATAAAGGCATCAGGTGGTTTGCATGTCACGGTCACACCTGATTTTGGCCCACTGCGATAAGTGACAGCCCAAAATAACTGAAGTTATTGGGCTCTGGCAAACAGCCCGAGTAAGCCCATCATCCACTACGGCCCGTCACTGTCAAGTCCAGTGTTGACTCCACGCGCTCTCCACACTTTGGTGCCATCCTCTGTGCCTCTCATATCTGTGGTCCACCCTACGGTGTTCACTCAAAATTCATGTTTCTCCTACACGATCGAAGAGCATGGAAGTCGTGCTTATGATATAAATTTTCCTATTCTCATTATTCGCGTTGTCTCATAGTGTGTCTTATATACTTTATTTATAGGTCTTAAAAAGTGGAAAACTTTTTAACATTTTTAAATACAACTGCTTTTACCATTTATACATTATGTGTATCTAAATTCAATAGCAGAAGTTACATTATAGAAAGAACCAAAAGTTTTATTAGAATGAAGTGCATACAACACATAAGACATAAAAAGTGGTACATTTGCTAGTACCCCATTAAGTCTTTTTCCGTTGTGTCACATAATTTTGCTATGGGATAAGATAACTTATTATGTTCAACATTAACAGATCCTTACTATATTATCGCTGAAACAAACAAATCCTCAAAACACAAATCTCACTAAGGGGCTAACTTCTTTTGCTATGTCATGCTTTGTTAATGAAAGTTTCTTAAGAATGACTTAAATATTTGTACATTTTCTTTTTAATATGATGAGCAATTAGACTTGGGGTAAAAAAGTTAAACAAACTATAATTTAGAAAGAAGTGAGTATTTAGAATAAAAATTATCTTAAATTAGCTAAAGTTAGCTAGCTAGTTGGCTAACAACAAGTTTTTTTAACATGGCTAACAAGTTAAAAGCTTGGCTAAAAGATAACTCGTCTATCACCCCTTCTATTTGTACAGCTAATTTTTAGCTGCTCCAAACAGACTTAAGTGATGCGCCGGTGACAGCATGATAATACTACGCGATGCACACAGTTACACAAAACGACGAGCGTGGCAGGACCACATGGCACCCAAACACAACACAGACCATCCATCCATCTTGTTCTTCACGTGCCCATATCTCATCACCTCCTTCTTTCCAACCTCCTCTTGCCAAGCCACCACCAACCACCCGCTTCACCGCACCAAGGCCCCTCACGTCTCCCGAAATTCCAAACAGGTCCCTCTCCCCGTCTCCCCCTCCCGTGCGTCGTCCAGGACCTCGTTAACAACCAGGGGGCATTCTGCAAAAGCGCTCTCCCGGTCCCTCCCCGGCTCGCTCGTTCTCGACCTCTCGTCTCGCTCTCGCCCGCCCGCCCGCCTGCCTGCCCCGAACCCTAGCACCCTAGCCTCGCCTTGCCCCGACCGCGGAATCCCCCGGCCGCCGCGACGATGGACTGCGCCGTGGGAGGAGACCCCGTCGAGGACTTCCTCCTCGGCGGCGCCGGCGACGACGGGGATCTCGCCATCTTCTGCGACGGAGGGTACGGACGGAGATGCCAGCCCCGAACAGCCCTTTCTCGTCCTAGTATATGTATATGTTGTAGACAGATTGCGTTTTTGGTTTACGGGCGCGGTGCAATCGATTTTATACTCCCGAGGTCGTTGTCGCTGCAGATTGCTATTTTTGTTTTTTGGTTAAAAAATTGTGGGCGGTTGTAGACTAATTACTTGATTTGGCTCATGTATAGCTTCTAAAAACTATGTGCTATTTGAAACAGCATGCGCATATTATCTTCTTTTTTTTTTTTTTGGTCCAAAGGAAAGGAGG